>JASDDO010000240.1:0-250000 GCA_030015575.1 Agapanthus africanus | reverse complement strand
CAAAGTTCGAAGAAGAAGCCAAAGGTAGAAGCTTTCGGGTGGATCCATCTTCGGCGCAAGGAGACGACGAGGTGAGGCCGATCCATACACCGGGAGGAGTCGAAGACGAAGGAGTTCAAGAAAGGTATAGCCCCCTAACCGAGTAGGTAAACTCTTGTTAGGTTGTTAGTTAGTAGTTTAACAAAGATCCGTATTGGTAGTCCATGTTACCCGCCTCTAGAAAAATCATTTTTCATCAAATTCCGCATGCCCGTAAGTACCGAGAGAGGTAGAATGGACTTACAGTGGTATCAGAGCCAGGTTAAACACTATCTAACATGTTAGCTAAGTAAGTAGAAGTTCGATCGGAGAAAAAGTTGCGAAATACACCCGGAACTCAAGCTTTCTGTCGATTTTCAAAGTGCTGTAAAAATTATTTGAGATATACCAAAAATGGACTCAGGGTTTTTAGAAGAAACTGCAAAAATTCGACCCACTGAATCGATCAACGCACCGCGGATCCGCGGCGGGAGCTTGCTCCCGCCGCGGAACCGCGGCCGAGTTGACTCGGTCGTGTGGTTTTATTTTTGCAGTTTGTTCATAGGGGTATTTTGGGATTTTTGGAGCATGTCTTTTCAGCCCAGATTTTCCAGAAAGAAAAATTTGTTTTTGGGGCTTGAAAATTCGTATTTTATCGAACTTCTAAAGACTAAGGCTGACGGGTTTATATCTGTGATGTGATATTTGTATTGAACGTCTGCTAATCGCTATATGTTGATTAGTGGGAGTTATACAAATCTGTGATCTGTAATGTTGATGGTATGTGTATATGAATTCATTGGATTGTCGCGGGTGAATAGCCGGGGGTTGTGAGATGAGAGTTTTTTTTTCTTTCAATTCATGTAATATGTAAATTAATGTAATATTATTTTTGGCCGCACAACCGGGTCGGGGTTGTAGCCGTAATTGTATAATTTCTTTTTACTATTTTTGCTCCTAGGATAGACCTAAGGTGGGGTGCACAAACTATCGGGTATTTCGAAGTGCCGAGTGGCCTACTCATATCGTTGAGGGAGGTTGCTCCACTTCGGATATTTGGCGGGTAGTTTGCCGCACCCGTAGGGGTCTAGGGTGGGGTATTGGCTATTCACCGCGACCGTGTAATCTGCTTTTCGTTACAGGCTCGTACGAATTGTGGGTTCCTAGTATATCCAATGTGTTCATCTGTGATCTGAAATGGCTATCATTGCAATATATCTATATATGATATTATTTAGGCGTTGCTTATGTTTTGCAGCCGCGCTAGCCCAGCCCCGCTCTGTCGTTAGTTAAGTAACCTAACGGATAATGACGGGGCCCCGTGGCGAATGCGAATGGCATAAGCGTACGTCATATTTTGGTTGTTTTCTGCAATGGTAGGATTAAATGATGGGACGCATTAAAAGAACTAATGCAAGAAAAATACGCATTAAAAGAACTAATGCAAAGAAAAATAAACCAAGTAAAAGTCGTTGGAACACTTTCAAAAATCACTCGGTTTCTTTTCAAAATAACTTTTCAACGCGGAGCTTAAGCCACTCCTTTTAAAAGCTATCTCGTTCCATCGATTATATCAAGTTCACTACGTTCACGGTTTCGCCAAAACCATTCGTAGCCCTCCGTCGTTTCACATGGATGGTCAATAGTATTCAAGCTATGTTTGTTGGCCAAAGTCAAGGCATAGTGATTGGTAGCTATTGGGTATTCATGTGCAGCATAGATAGATGTGTTGGTTTGGGGCAGTCGTTCTACCTTGTTGGCCAAAGTCAAGGGTATGGGCGGGTGGGCTCAAATTAACCTGGAGAATGACGGGTAGAACTTGACATGTGACTTATGATTTGTTGGCCAAAGTCAAGGTCATAAAAGCATAGGGCAAAAATCCACATCGGGGGTTTCAAAAGAACTGAAACTTGCTAGTGTTGCATACCATTTGGAGTGTGATGATTCTGGTAGGATTCCTTCAATTTCGTCACGCGATGATATTTTGATCCCGATCCTACTGTGAGTATATGCTACTCCTCGGGAAATTTCTCACTTAACGTTCAATGCTATAAACCAAGTAGGTGTCTAGAAAGGTGTTAGCGGGGCTACGCCCCCACGGAAAAGAGGTTCTTAAATTAAGGAACTTCGCGAAAGCGTTGGAAAACCTCCCTCGAAGTACCGACACCAGCCTGGCTGAACGGTTAAGCAAGTATTGTACGGTGAGATTGATCCTGACTAATTCTTCCTTTTTGGTTTGAGGAGGGATTCGAGAGACAGTGGGAGCCATCCTGTTTAGACAAACTAAAAACCACTCTAAACTTGCAAGAGCGTCATGCTGAGTGTTTCTTCTCTCTCTCCTAATTGCAGCGACCAATCGACATGACTGGACTTATGTTACCTCTAGATAAAAACATACTGACAGGGCCAAACTACAAAGATTGGCTCAGGAATGTCAAAATGGCAATCACTTATGACAAGTTGGGGTATCTCCTTACCACCAAAGCTCCCCCTGTCCCAGGTCCCACCTCCAGCGTCGCGGATAAGGAAATCCGTAAGACTTAGGAGATCGATTGCGCGAAGGCCAGGTGCCTCGTGCTTGCTTCTATGGACAATGAACATCAGAGGAGGCATGAGAATATGGACCTCGAATCCATATTTCACCATACAAAAGAACTGTATGGAGAGCAGTCTCGTATCGCAAGATACGAACTGTCGAAGAAGTTATTTTCGGCAAGGTTGGCCGTCGGATCATCGGTAGCGGAACACGTGCTTAAGATGATTGGCTTCATTGAGGAGCTCGCGGAACTTGGGACCACGTTAGAGAACGAGATCTATACGGACTTGATTCTCCAGTCCCTTCCTTCCACTTACGCCCAGTTTATCCTGAACTTCAACTAGCAAGAAAAGGAAGTTGAACTTTCAGAACTCCTCAACATGCTGAGGAGCGCAGAAGGCACCCTACAGAAAGGTAGGGAAACATCCACTTTGTTTGTAGGAGGATCTTCATCCTCTAGGACCAAGGCGAAAGCCAAGGGAAAGAAGAAGAAAGCCCCCGCCAAACCAAGGGGCGGTGTTAATAAAGTGGATACGAAAGGAAAGGCAAAGGCAACAAAGAAAGTAGGGAGGCTTGTGGATAAGGAAGAGTGCTTTTTCTGTCATAAGAGTGGACACTGGAAGAATGATTGCAGGGCTTGGAAAGCCAGAACACAGGAACTGAAGCAAGTTGCGGCTTCAGCTTCAGGTGTGTATGTTATTGAAAACTGTCTATCAGTAAACTCTACTTCCTAGGTATTGGATATCGGATCAGGATCTCATATCTGTAATTCTTTGCAGGCGTTGAGAAACCGTAGGGTTTTGAAGGCAGGTGACATGACCCTCAAAGTTGCAAACGGAGATAGCATGGATGCTAAGGCCGTGGGGGACTATCACCTGGGAATGTCAGATGGACATGTTTTGGTTTTACGTAATTGCTTTTTTGTACCCAACGCAACTTGTAATATCATTTCTGTATCTTTGATTTCTAAAGAAGGTTATGAATTTGCGTTTGTAGGTAATGTTGTAAACATTCATCTTAATCAAGTTCTGATTGGGTCAGGTACATTAAGCAATGGTATATACGTACTAAACCAACCACAGATTTTCAATATCCAGAATACACACAAAAGAAAGTCTCCGGAAATAAATCAGACTTTCTTATGGCATTATAGACTGGGTCACATCAATGAGAGAAGGTTGACGAAGTTACATACAGAAGGATATTTGAATCCGTTCGAATATCAATCATATGCCACTTGTCAATCCTGTTTCAAAGGAAAGATGACAAAGACCCCGTTCACTGGACACGGAGTAAGAGCGAGCGTTCTCTTGGGACTCGTACACAGCGACGTGTGCGGTCCAATGTCTACACATGCACGAAGCAGTTATTCTTACTTCATTACTTTTACGGATGACTTTTCAAGGTACGGTTATGTCTTCTTAATGAAACATAAGTCCGAAGCCTTTGGAAAATTCCAGGAATATAAGAATGAAGTAGAAAAACAAACCGGCAAAAGTATCAAGATTCTAAGATCGGATCGAGGTGGTGAATACTTGAGTGCCGAGTTCCTAGACTACTTAAAAGAGAATGGAATTCTCTCTCAGCTTACTCCTTCATACACTCCGCAACATAACGGTGTATCGGAGAGACGGAACCGAACCCTATTGGATATGGTACGGTCCATGTGCTTTGATTTCCACCTTACCACGTTCAAGGGAACGTGCAAAACAGTGGCTTTTGGGTGCAGTCCCGAATCACATCGAGGAAATGAGCGATAGGAGGGGTTTCGTCTCTCCCGGTATTGGGGGTTGATGTTGCGCTGTTCTCGATTGGCTATAACTGGAAGTCCCTGGCCAGGGATGATATGGAGATCTACTGGTAAGTGTTATCAGTAGTTTCTCGACCCGTTATGAGCCTCACATCGACACGACTTATCGGTTATTGGGGTCTGACATTAACCACCCCTAGAATGGATATGCGACATATCAGACGAAGAGACCGGACTGTACGGTACTGTTACTGATTGGATTCACAAGAGTGTGAGCAAGCTTACTTGTTGATCTTCTGATCGCTCAATGCCTGGGTGGCCGTTACGTTTAGCTGACCGCTTGCGGCTTGTGGGTGTTTGATATGATCATCACCTACTGCCGGCGTATTGACGAGTCTTTAGAGTCCTACACAGAGGTATCCTGGCTCAGGTGAAATGGAGTAGGAGCATATATGTGATATGTGTGGGACCGAGATTGATACGCATATGTGATACCGTATTCTATTCTCGTGATATGTGATATCGGCCGGGTATATGTGATATAGCCGGGTTATCGGATCAAGTGTTGATTCGATAAAATGATACATATTATATTAGTCGGTTATATATGATATAGCCGGATTATTAAATCAAGTATTGATTTAATAATTTAATGTATAATTATATATTTGATATATTAAATTACATTAACTAATATATGTTCACGTAAGTATTTCATTTTCTCACATTTGGATACATTTAACATATATGTGATATATGTTTAATGTATTCTTTTTCTTTTGTTACAAAATTATGTATATATGTGATATGTATAATTGTAACATGCTAGGTTATACATGCAACTTGGGTATATGAGAATTACACCATGCTAATATGATATGTGGTGAGTTTATATTTATTTTTGGTAATTCAAAATTGAGTGGATTTTGTCATGGTTGAGCTTGGATGAAGCTTGTAGAACCATTGACTAAGTCCACCAATTTTGTCTTAGCCTAAGATATTTATTAACCTAACCATAATCTATTAGCCATGGTCAATTCTCTACATGAGTTAGCCATGACATATACTAACCCAAGGTTGCATTTCTAACCTCATCTCAATTCATTCATCACTTCATCTTCTTCTTCCTCATGAAAGCTTGCTATCTTTTTTTTTTGTGATGAAATATTGTGAGAAAAAGAAACTAAAGAGAGCCCATTTCCTACTTCATCATCCTCTACTATTAGCCATTTAGTTTAGGGTGTTTGCTTCACTAAACCCTAAATTTGTGAAGAGATAGCTTGAGTTTGTGTTTCCTCGAAGTAGATAATCTTGGATTTCGAAGACTACAAGCTAGCATGCATCATACACCGTGTGGAGCCTCTCAAGAGTCCGGGAGCTCGATGATCGTAGCGAAGGGACCACTACTTGGAGCTAATGAAGTGAAGGAACGGACTACAAAGGTTGTAATCCCTAATCACTTAGTTGTAAAGTTGTTTACTTTAAGTTTCCGTATGACTCTCTAGTAAAAGATCTAGGTTAGGGTTCTTTTAAGCATGGCAAAATTTTAAATTAGCATGGATGATGCCACCCGAAACCTTGTTGTTGTGCTTCGGAACCCTATAAGTCTTCCGACCCGAGATCGTCATAAAGTCTTGTATGTCTCCCACTGTGCTTTAATTTCCACCCTACCACAGCTCTACTGAGTCGTGTAAAAGGGTGGTTTTTGGGTACAGTCCTGAGTCACATGGAGGCAATGAGCAATAGGAGGGGATTCGTCTCTCCCGGTATTGGGGGTTGATGTTGCGCTATGCTCGATTGTCCATAACAGGAAATCCCTGGCCAGGGTTGCTGAGATCTACTGGTAAGTGTTACCAGTACTTTCTCGAACCGTTATGGACCTTGCATCGGCATGACTTATCAGGCAATTGGGTCTGACGTTATACCACCCCCAGGCTGTGATATGCGACATATTTGACAAAGAGACCGGACTGTACGGTAGTGTTACTGATTGGATTCGCAGGAGTATGAGCAGGCTTGCTTGTTGATCTTCTGATCGCTAAATACCCGGGTGGCCGTTACATTTAATAGACCGCTTGCAGCTTGTGGGTGACTGATATGATCACCATCTACTGCCGGCGTATTGACGAGTCTTTAGAGTCCTACACAGAGGTTTCCTGGCTCAAACGAAACGAAGTAGCAGCACATATGTGATATGTGCGGGACTGAGATTAATACGCGTATGTGATGCTGTATTCTATTCTTGCGATATGTGATATCGGTCAATTATATGTGATATAGCCGGGCTGTCGAATCAAGTGTTGATTCGACAAGTTGATACATTTGATATTAGTCGGTTGTATGTGCTATAGCCGGATTATTAAATCAAGTGTTGATTTAATAATTTAATGTATAATTATATATTTGATATATTATCTTACATTAACTAATATTAGCTCACTTAAGTATTCTTTTTCTCACTAGTGTACACTTAGTATATATGTGATATATATTAATGTACATCTTTTGTGTCATGCTTGATGCCACATGCTACATGGATGTATGAGACTCACACCATGCTTATAATAATATAAGGTTTTGTTTATTTAGAGTAAATCAAATTTGTTGGGAATTGTCACATGGTTGAAGCTTGTAGAAGCTTGTGGAACCATTGACCAAGTCTACTCTTTTTGTTTTACTTGAAGATATTTATTAACCCAACCATTATTGTTTAGCCATGGTTTAGTCTCTACATGAGTTAGTATATGATACTAACTCACCCATGGTTGCTATTCTCACTCATTATTCCATTCACGCTTCATCTTCTTCCTCATTTCCAAAAGCTTTCTAGCTTCATGAGAGGTGAAGAAAATTAGTGAGAAAACCACTTCTAAAGTGAGCAAAATTCCTACTTCATCAACCTCTTCTCTATTAGCCATTTAGATTAGCTTGTTTCTTCACTAGATCATCACTTTGTGAAGAGGTAGGTTGAGTTAGTGTCTCCTCGACGTAGATCATTTTCGGCCTCGAAGACTTCAAGCAAGCTTGTTCATTTCACCTTGTGGAGCCTTACTAGAGTCCGGGAGATAACTACTTGGAGCGAAGGGACTACTACACGGAGCAATTGAAGTGAAGGACCGGTCTACAAAGGTTGTATTCCTTGTTCACTTAGATGTAAAGATGTTTACAGGCTTGTTCGTCTAATTCTCTAGTTTAGATTCTAGCGTTAGGGTTCTTTAGCATGCCAATTTTTTTGAAAACGGCATTTTTGTTGCCTCCCGAAACCCAGCGGCCGCCTTAGGGAACCCTACAGTGGTATCAAAGCCATGCTAGAGAATCAGACGATGTTGTAGTATTACGAAACCAAAACAACTCCGAAACACTCGAAATATAAACTCAGTTTCTGTCGAATTTTTCAAAGTGTCTAAAATTTTTTTAAGCAGTTGCAGAATGTTATATGAGATGTAACATGAACACAGTAGAAATTTGAACCCTCCTCGCCAGAATTTAGCCGGCCACAAATCAAGAATTTCTGGCCTGGCCGGTTCTGTAGATTGTTCTGGGCTTCAAACTTTTATCGTGTTCCAGTCTCTGGGTTTTGGTGTTTCAGGTGTTGCTTGTTTTTGCTAAAATTGCATGTGATGTTATCTTTGTGCAAAGGCAATTCGGAGTGCTTCGTAGTCGTAATTCTAACATCATTTCGGGTTATTTAGACGACGTTAAAAAGTTCGAACGGATATCAATAACCCAATTTTTCCCTCCCTGGAAATTTTCTATGAGTTGGATTTTTTCCAAGTTTGAAATCTTCAGAAAATCATGCAGGTGTTTTCTATGGATCCTCTAGAAGAACGAAACCCTAACTCGATTCTGTAACTGTCGGAACCACCAGCAAACCCTAGGGTTTGCGGCGTTCTGCGGCGCCACAATTGAGGCAAGGGTTGACCCTTCTACGGTTTGTCCATAGGTGTTGTAGCATGTTCTGGGCACTTTTTTGAACTCCGCTCAAGTGTTGAGCTCTTTGGAAAATTTTGGGTGTTTGTTTATTCGATCGAAAAGTTTAACATCGTCTAGCTATCTGTGATTGTGATACAATATTTGGAATCCACATAATTAGTTATGTGATAACTAGTTTGAATTTTATAAATTTAGTAGTTTAGTCTCATTTGAGCGGTTGCCACGGAATTTTGATGTGGATCAAAAGTCCGTCGCAATGACGTAGTGTACGCGGATACTCGTCGGGTAACCTTACTAGATATCCATGCACCATTGCCCCGACAAAGTGACTGTAGGAGAACCCCGTTGCCAAAAGCATCCATTCGGGTGCTCGCGACCGCGGTGTTCCGCCTAAGTGCACTTCGTCGACGGCATCGGGGGTGCAGCCGTCTACTAAAGTTTCCGATGAGCATTCGATCAGGTTATCGGGAATCTTGTTGAATTACCCGACTGGTTATTGAAAAGTATTTTCAATATCAAGACTAAAATGCGGGGTTTATAATTGATAGACATGCGATGTCTAAGGAATTCATTTGGTTAGGCATGAAATCCGAAGTATGTGATACATTGGGTTTAAGATGTCTAAGGTGGTTGCGAATTCCAATTGTTGTAGTTTTTCACTTTCTTTTTTGCGACTGTAAGTGTAATATGTGGTGTATCACCGGTTTCGTTGCTATATGTCAACGACAATTGGGATACGCATATTTACTTACGTTGATGACATGTGATGTTATGTGTTGCTGGGATATGTTATATTGGATCGTCGTGTTTTGAATAGCCGGTTTTTTTTATGTGAGATGAGATTTTTTCATTTTCATTCATGTAAAAACTTGTATGTAATATTCTTTTATTGGGGCACTTCCGGGTTGAGGATGGTGTCACTATTGATGTATATTATTTACTTTTCCGCATTAGGATAGACCCAAGGAGGAGAGCACAAGTAATCGGGTTCTAGGGTCCAGTGGGAGACCACCTCGAGGAGTCGAGACCGGGCCTCCTAACTCTAGAATTGGGAGGGTTGCTTGCCGCTCTCGTAGGGGTCTAGGGATGTGGGTTTGGCTATTCATCGCGACCGTGGAATCCGTGTTTTTTACTGGCTTAATTTAAAACACGGAATTCCTAATATATCCAATATTTCATATGTGTTCTTCTGCTGCTGATATTCTGTGATGTGATCACTTGATATTCTGAGACGAATGCTTATATTATATATATGATATATAATAAATATTGCGGTTTTCGTTTCTTCTGTGATGCTTGGGAAGCATAATTTGATGGGACTTCATTAATGAGATTAATGAAATAAAAGTAACCTAAAGATGTTGTAGAAACTTGTTTTAAAAACTGGTAGCTCTAGTTCTTGCTTTGCATAGCGGTATTCCTTGTAGAATATCCAGCATCTTATTCGATAAGGAAAGAGACGAGATCCCTTCACCGGGAGTGACCTCTTTAGCGAAATTGGAAGATGCTACAACCCACCTGGTGTTGTCTTTTGATTGCTTTTTTAGTTCATGCTTTGCATAGGGGTATTCCTTGTAGAATATTCAGCACCTCATTCGATGGGGGAAAGAGCCGAGATCCCTTCACCGGGAGTGACCTCTTTAGCAAAACTAGCAAAAGCCTAAAAAACACTCCTTTTCAAAATCACTCGATTCTACAACGATATCAAGTTCAAAGCATTAAAGGTTTTCATAAAAACCATCCACAACCCTCCGTCATTTTAGGAAGTAGAGTACTAAGTATTCATGCTACGTATGTTGACTATAGCCAAGGCGTAGTGTACGGTAGCTAAGTGATGTCTTCCTACAAGGCATATGATGTGATTAATTAGGACAGTCACATGATTATGATGACCATAGCCAAGGGTCATGTGGGTGGGTCTAATTAATCACTAAATGATGGGTAGAACTTGACTATGACTTATGATATGTTGACCACATCCAAGGTCATAAGTACTAGGGGTAAAAACCATTATCGGGAGTTTCAAGAGTTGAAATTTGCAATGAGATTGCATACCTTCTATGAGATAGTTGGATTCCGATACCCACTGCGAGTAATTGTTACTCCTGGGACAGTTTTGTACATTACAATTAGCCGATCAAGTAGGTGTCTAGAAAGGTGTTAACGGGGTTACACCCCTGGGAAAAGAGGTTTATTTTAATTATGTCCGTGCGAAAGCACGGGGAACCTCCCTCAAAGTATTGACACTGGCCTGGCCAAAAGATTGGCGAACTTGTAAGGTGTAATTAGTCCCGGCTAGTCTTACCTTTTAGGGTTTGAAGGAAGATTTGATAAAAAAGGTCGGAGCCATCCTGATTAGATAAAATAATAACCAATATAATCTTGCAAGAGCGCACGCAGAGTGTTTTCTTCTCTCTCTCTCTCCTGGTAGCGACCATGTCATGCCTTAATCAAGATAATAAAATGGATGTATTGACCGAACCTTCTTGTATACTGTGATGGGTAACGTTGGTTCCGTTCTTTCTTATAATTGTTATAAGTCTGAACAGGAAATAAGGGAATATACAGATTCCCATGCCACCCAATCGAAGAAAGTGCATTTTGATGCATCTTCTTCGGGTGTGTTCATTACTGAAAATTGTTTCTCAGTATCCTCTGCGTCCTGGGTATGTGATACCAGAACAGGATCCCACATATGTAATGTGTTACATGGGCTACAGAAAGGTAGAGAACTGGGAATGGGTGATATATCTCTAAGTGTAGCGAATGGTGCAATTGTTGCAGCCAAATCTGTTGGCAGATATCACCCTGTATTACCAAGAGGTAAATACATTGATTCTGAACGAATGTTATTACATACCGAACCTGATATACAATATTACATCTGTTTCTTTAATAAGTTAAAGATGGATATAATTTTGTATTGATGGATAATGTTATGAATATTTTCCTTAATTAAGAGTTGATTGGATCAGGCACGTTATGTAATGGCATATACGTTCTAAATCAAACCATAGTTCAAGGTATATAGAACACACACAAGAAGAATAGTTCAGAAATGAACGAATACTTCTTGTGGCGTTGTAGAGTAGGTCATATTAATACGACACGACTAGCTAAGTTACATAAGAATGAATATTTGAATCTGTTCGAATTTTTCATCTTATGATACTTTCCAGTCATGTCTCAAAGATAAAATGACCAATACTCCGTTTACTGGAAACAGAGGAAGAGTTATTACACACTTGGGACGCATACATGATGATGTATACGGTCCTATGTCTACAAATGCCATGCATGGTTCTTTGTACTTCATTATATTCACTGATCATCTTTCAAGATTCGGACATGTGTTCCTGTTGAAACACAAGTCTGAAGCTTTTGAGAAATTCAAGGAATATAAGTATGAAGTAGAGAACCAAACGGGTAGAAGTATTAAAGTCCTTCGATATGATCGAGGAGGAAAATACTTGGGCATGGTGTTCCTGGAGTTTCTAAAAGGATAATGTGGTTCTCTCTCAGCTTACTCCTTCGAGTACACCACAGCACAAACGGTATATTGGGGCGGAGGTATCGCACCCTATGAGATATGGTGCGCTCTATGATGAGTACTGCTGAGTTGCCTGTTTCCTTTTGGAGTTATGCACTTGAGAAGCTACATACCTACTGAATGGGGTTCCATCCAAATCAATGCCTACCACTCCATATGAGATATGGAATGGGAAGAGACCATGTCTTAAACGAGTTAAGGTATGGGGTTGTCCAGCCTATGTTGAAAAACAAAATCCGGACAAGCTCGAGGCAAAGTCAGTTCTATATAAGTTTGTTGGATATCCCGAACATTTGCTAGGGTATATCTTCTACCTAACTAAAGAGGAAAAGGTGTTTTGTTTCTCAGCATGCCACCTTTTCATAAAAGGAATTTCTTGTGAAGAAATTTGTGGTCATGGGGTAGAACTGGAAGGAGTTCCAGTTAGACAAACTAACAGCTGATGATTTGGTGAAACTAAAGGATTCAATAGTCTCCAACGAACCTTAGCATCTCCATGAATCTGGTAGGGTTCTTTATCCACCTGAGAGATACTACGATCTTCTCGGTGACAGTGGGAGCGAGGATTGCATCATGGTAGTGTTAGTTATATGTATGCCCTAGAGGCCATTACTGTACATACGATATATATTGTAGTGGATGCTTGGACATATATAGGGAGGACATTCTTGCTCGACATGATAGTATGCTATCTGGTTGCTCTTTATCTTAACGTGTACACTAATTGTCTCTATATTACATGTTGATAAAGCTCTTAGGATGAGAACTTGACTACCAGGATTATTATGAAAATCATACTGGTGGGGACAGAGTAGTCGTTAATGTTAGTTATATGTATGCCCTAGAGGCCATTACTATAAGATGTATATTGTAGTGGATGCTTGGACATATATAGAGATGACTTTCTTGCTCGAAATGATAATATGCTATCTGGTTACTCTTTACTTTAACGGGTACACTGATTGTATCTCTGTTACATGTTGGTAAAGCCCTTAGGATGTGTACTTGACTACCTGGACTATGATGCGGATCATACTAGTGGGGACGTAGTAGTCCATAAGTACATCCTTCAAAGTCCCTAGTCGTGGGTGTATCGAGACGGGGCATCGATATACCAGAGTAGACTAGCGTATACCTTCTCGACCCATACAGATGGGCGATGGATGATCCCATATCCATTGGTGTTTGACATCAGAGATGATATACGGGTGCTCAGTGGAGACTGGGTACACTGGACGGACTCGCCGAGAACTCCCAGCTGGTATTATACCTTACGTCAGATTCCAGTTCTCTGGTGACACTGGTGCAGATTAGTCTGTAGACTCAAGATCGTCATAGAATCTTGTGTGATTCCCACTGTGCTTTGATTTCCACCTTACCACATCCAAGAGGGCATGCAAAACGGTGGTTTTTGGGTACAGTCCCGAATCACATGGAGGCAATGAGCGATAGGAGGGGTTTCGTCTCTCCCGGTATAGGGAGTTGATGTTGCGCTGTGCTCGATTGGCTATAACAGGAAGTCCTTGGCCAAGGTTGCTTTAGGGATTTACTGGTAAGTGTTACCAGTAGTTTCTCGACCCGTTATGAGCCTCATATCGACATGACTTATCGAGTTATTGGGGTCTGACGTTTACCACCCCTAGACGAGATATGCGACATATCAGACGAACAGACAAGACTGTACGGTAGTGTTACTGGTTGGATTCATAGGAGTGTGAGGGGGCTTGCTCGTTGATCTTCTGATCACTCAATACCCGGGTGGCCGTTACGTTTAGCAGACCGCTTGCGGCTTGTGGGTGTTTGATATGATCATCACCTACTGCCGGCGTATTGACGAGTCTTTAGAGTCCTACACAGGGGTTTCCTGGCTCAAGCGAAACGAAATAGGAGCGCATATGAGATATGTGCGGGACCGAGAATAAAAACAGTATGTGATACTGTATTCTATTCTCGCGATTTATGACATTAATCGGTTGTATGCGATATAGCCGGGTTATCGGATCAAGTGTTGATTCGATAAGTTGTTACTATTGATATTAGTTGGTTATATGCAATATGACCGGATCATTAAATCAAATGTTGATTTAATGATTTAATGTATAATTATATATTTGATATATTACTTTACATTAAGTATTATTTTTTCACTTAAGATTGATTTTCTCACTTGATGTGCACAAGTAGTATATGCGATATATTTTTGTGCACTTGATTGTATCATGTTTGATGATACATGCAAACTTGGGTGTGTGTATGCTATACACCATGTTTAGTTAATGGTTGGGATTTCATTTGCCTTATTTATTTATTTATTTATTTATGTTGGCAAGAAACAAAATGGTGGTGGTTTTCTTTGTTTTATTCTTGAAGATTCATGAAGCTTCAACCATTTTATTTTATGCTTAACCTAACCATTTAACTAAACCTTAGTTTATTCTCTACATGAGTTACACACACCCATGGTTGCTAAATGATAAGCATCACTTGATTTTCTATTATGGATTATTCATTTTCATTATTCTTTTTCTTTCTTCTTCTTCTTCTTCTTCATGAAGAAAAGAAGAAAGCTTTCTTGAAAATTCCAAGTGATGAATCTAAGTGAGAAATCCAAATCTAAAGTGAACCCACTTCTTATTTCTTCATCCTCTACCACTTATCATGTAGTAGAGTGTGTTATCTTCACAAGTTTCATGACCAAGTGAAGATGGAGCTTGAGTTAGAGTTGCCTCGATGTAGATCATCTTCGGCATCGAAGTCAACGACCTAGCCCGCTCATTTCTCCGACGAAAGCATCGCAAGAGTCCGGGATCCCGGTGATCGCAGCGAAAGGACGTCATCACGGAGCTAAAGAAGTGGAGGACCGGATCTACAAAGGTTGTACACTTGTTAGCAAAGTAGTTTGCTTGCTTCTCTTTTTCGCCTTATCTCTAGTAATCGATCTAGTTTAGGGTTTCTCGGCACCGGAAAATTTAAATTTGGCATGGTTGATGCCTTGTGGAACCTCTTGAGTGTGCCTAGTAACCCTACAGTGGTATCAGAGCCTAGCTAGAGCCTTAGGCGAAGTGTAGACGATGTTAGAAACCCGATCGAACCCCGAAACCCTAACTCAAACCTTCTCTGTACATTTTCTGAAAATGTGGATTTTTCCAAATTAAAAATATCCAAAAAATACAGCAGGGTATTATAAGAGTTACCGTGAAGCACGTGATCCCAAGTCATGTAAGTCCATATTGCGACCCCCGGTGCTTACGGGGAGGCGGAAACGGTATAAAAAACAAATTTTTATCGCAAGAGGCAACATGGACTAAACAAGGTCGGGATCGTGTCTAAACTAAACTAGCAAAAACGCTAAAGGGAGTTAGCTACTCGGATGAAGGTTATACCTAAACTTGAACTCCTTCTTCTTGAAATCTTGTAGAGGTTGATGGTTCTCTTTTCGTCGCCTTCTTCCGTCGAAGATGGATCCACCTCGAAGGTTCGACCTTTGGGCTCTTCCTCGATCTTTGAGTGAACTAGGGTTTCCGGCTTGCTAAACCTTTGGCCTAGAATGAGTAGAGAGTGACTAGGGTTTGCTTTTCCTTTTAAAGAGAAGGATTCTCAACACATGAGATGGTTTCTCTTTGCTAGAGGAAGAAGAAGATGAAGAGAGGAGAGAGAAGCTAAATGAGATAATGAGCAATCTTTTCTTTCTTGCAACCATAATGCCAAAAGAAAAGAATTATCTAATAATAATAATTGAAAATGAGAATAGTTGATGGTAATTTGGAATGACCACTACCATGCTTCATTTAATGAAATGTAAGCATAAATCAAGGAGGACTTTTTAAAGCATGATGGTGGTCAACATTCAACCATGGTCAACAAGTCAACCATGGTCAACAAGTCAACAAAATCAACCATAACAAAATTCTCATTTAATTACTATTATTAATAGATAATTCATAAATCCATTAGGGTTTGGAAAAAGATAACTGTCAACTGTGCATACGCACCCGTTCCGAAACCCTAATGAAATACCTCATCCTCCGCCTCAAGCAACTGTGCATACACACCTGCATTCTCGTTCCGAGGAACAAGAACACCAAGATATAAAAGCAACCCTCAAAACATATACCGGTATCTGGCTCAAACCAGAGCCTGCCAGTATAATCCGTCCGGACTCCAAACGTGCACAAGTGCGCGGATGAGAACGAACCCTGTCGCAAAACCATGCGACCTCTACTCTGTTTTGCCCAGAGGCGAATACCCTCTGTGTGGGACTCTAAAGACTCGACACTACGCTGGCAGTGGGTTTAACCATAGACCGCAAGCGGCACTAGCTGTGCGTAACGGTCCCCAGGTAGATGCCGACAAGAAGGCTGACGAGGTGAAACCCCATCTGAACTCCTACTGAGTCTGAATGTGACATTCTCCGTACAGTCCGGTCTGTTCGTCTGATACATCGCATGTCGGGCCTAGGGGGCAGTAAAACGTCAGTCCCCAAATAGCGGTACAAGTCGTGTCGGAGTGAAGCCCAAAACATCCTGAGATAACACTGGAACCTACCAGTATATCTCGCTTGCCCTGGCCAGGGACTACTCGTGTAATGGCTCTCCTAGACACAGCGCGATGTCAACCCCCAATACCGGGAGAGACGAATCCTGTCTAACCGTCACTGCCTCTAAGTGCTTCGGGACTGCACCCAATCACCACCTGTTTGCACGACTCCTTTGAGCCGTGGTAGGGTAGTGATCAAAGTGCAGTGGGAACACACTCGAGGCGAAGTGCCAGTGTCAAGTCAGCGGACTAAGCTGTACTCATGTCACCTGGGAACTGATAACTGACGATAGGTATAATACCAACCTTTCAGTTCCCGACGAGTCCTGTCCAGTGTACTCGTAACCCAACGAGCACCCGTATACTATCTCCAGTACGACGTACTGATGGCTGTGGGACAGACCATCTCCCACACTGGGATGAGAAGCGCATACGCTAGTCTACTCCGGAGTATCGATGCCCTGTCTCGATAGTCCTACGACTAGGGACCTGTATAAGGATGTGCCTATAGATTACCCAGCCCCCACTAGTGTGACTGCCATCACAACGCTGGTAATCAAGCAAAGATCCTAAGGGCTCCACTAATGCGTATAAGTGATATACTGAAATAAACACAAGTACACATTGAAGTAGAAACAAACCAAGTAGCATACTACTATATTGAGCAAGATTGTTTATACAAGGTGAATATCCCAAGCTTCCATCAAGTAATATACAAACTAGTATGATACAGTAATGGCCTCTAGGGCATATACACTAACAATCTCCCACTTGCACTAAGGCCATGAACTGGCGTACCGAAGACCTATCATCTCGATCAGCCGCTCGAACTGAGTCTGGGATAAGGCCTTGGTGAATGGATCTGCAGTGTTCTCTTCTGAAGCAACCCTCCGAACCTCGATCTCCTTGCGATCCACGATCTCCCTGATCAGGTGATACCGCCTCAAGATGTGCCTGGATCTCTGATGGGACCTGGGTTCCTTTGCTAAAGCTATAGCCCCGTTGTTGTCGCAATACAGAGGTACTGGGTCAACAATGGACGGAAGCACCTGATGTTCTTTTAAGAACTTCCTTATCCAGACAGCTTCTTTTGCGGCATCAGATGCAGCGATGTATTCCGCTTCCATAGTCGAGTCTGCAACGGTTTCCTGTTTGGAACTCTTCCAACACACCGCCCCTCCATTGAGGGTAAAGACAAAACCCGACATGGACTTGGAATCATCCTTGTCACTCTGGAAGCTGGAGTCAGCAAAGGCCTCAATCTGGAGGTCTTTTCCGCCATACACCAAGAACATCTCCTTAGTCCTTCTCAGGTACTTGAGAATGTTCTTTACTGCTATCCAATGTTTCTCCCCAGGGTTTGACTGATACCGGCTTACTACACTCAGTGCATAAGCTACATCCGGTCTGGTACACAACATCGCATACATTATAGAGCCTACCGCAGAAGCGTAGGGTATAATAGACATGCGATCCCTCTCCAAATCAGTCTTGGGAGACATCTCTTTAGAGAGGGTGATCCCGTGACAAGCCGGTAGGTTACCGCGCTTGGAATCTTCCATACTGAATCTATTCAGTACGGTGTCGATGTACCTGGACTGTGAAAGTCCTAATATCCTCTTGGATCTATCACGATGGATCCGGATCCCCAGGATGTAAGAGGCATCACCCAGGTCTTTCATGGAGAACCTGTGTGACAAGAAACCTTTGACAGATTGTAGCATAGGAATGTCATTTCCTATTAAGAGAATTTCATCCACGTATAAAACAAGGAATACTACAGTTCTCGCTACAAATCTACTATAGATGCATGGTTCATCTGGATTTTTGATAAAGTCAAATTCCTTGACCGTCTCATCAAAACAGATGTTCCAACTCCGCGATGCCTGCTTTAGTCCATAGATGGACTTAAGCAACTTGCACACCTTTCCGCTGCTCCCACTCTGAATGAAACCCTCTGGCTGATCCATATAGACACACTCCTCTAAATTTCCATTTAGAAAAGCGGTTTTTACGTCCATCTGCCAAATCTCATAATCGTGGAAGGCAGCAATGGCAAGAAGGATCCGAATGGATTTCAGCATAGCCACTGGAGAAAAGGTTTCGTCATAGTCCAAGCCAGGTCTTTGACGGAAACCCTTTGCTACAAGTCTAGCTTTATAGGTCTCAACCTGTCCATCTACACCAATCTTCCTTTTGAAGATCCACTTGCATCCTACGGGTTTTACCCCGTCTGGAGCAATGTCCAACGTCCATACTTTGTTGGTGTACATGGACTCCATTTCGGTCCGCATTGCATCCAGCCATTTTACCGAGTCAACGCTCTGAACGGCCTGTTGGAAGCTAGTAGGCTCATCATAGTCTATGATGCAATCCTCTCTATCCCCGTCTATGAGAAAACCGTAGTATCTCTCGGGCGGATGAGACTGCCTACTACTTCTGCGGAGCGGCATAGGAATGTCCTGTTCATTTGAACCCTCTGGTTCCATTAAGCTTTCAGTAATAGTCTGTGGTTCTGGAATTTCTTCCAGTTCTATTGCGCTCCCACTTACTTCTTTTTCTAAGAACTGATGTTCCAGAAAATGGGCATTACGAGAAACAAGGACTTTTTGTTCCTCTGCGTAATAGAAAAGATACCCCCTGGAGTTCTTTGGGTATCCCACAAACTTGCACAGTACTGAGCGCGCCTCGAGCTTGTCCGTATGCTGCTTTTTGACATAAGCTGGACATCCCCAAATCTTTAGGTACTGAAGATAGGGTTTCTTCCCACTCCATAATTCATATGGTGTGGTAGGCACAGTCTTAGTAGGAACTCGGTTCAATAGGTATGCAGCTGTTTCTAGCGCATACCCCCAGAATGATCGCGGTAACTCAGCGTTACTCATCATGGACCGTACCATATCCAATAGGGTCCGGTTCCGTCTCTCCGATACACCGTTATGTTGCGGGGTGTATGGAGGAGTAAGCTGAGAGAGAACCCCATTCTCTTTTAAATAATTCAGGAACTCGGCACTTAAGTATTCTCCACCTCGATCCGATCTTAGAATCTTGATACTTTTGCCGGTTTGTTTTTCTACTTCATTCTTAAATTCCTGGAATTTTTCAAAAGCTTCGGACTTATGTTTCATTAAGAAGACATAACCGTATCTTGAAAAATCATCCGTAAAAGTAATGAAGTAAGAATAACCGCTTCGCGCATGTGTAGACATTGGACCGCACACGTCGCTGTGTACGAGTCCCAAGAGCTCACTCGCTCTTACTCCTTGTCCAGTGAACGGAGTCTTTGTCATCTTTCCTTTGAGACAGGATTGACAAGTGGCATATGATTGCTATTCGAACGGATCCAAATATCCTTCTGTATGTAACTTAGTCAACCTTCTCTCATTGATGTGACCCAGTCTACAATGCCATAAGAAGGTCTGATTGATATCTGGAGACTTTCTTTTGTGTGTATTCTGGACATTGAAAATCTGTGGTTGGTTTAATACGTATATACCATTGCTCAATGTACCTGACCCAATCAGAACTTGATTAAGGTGAATGTTTACAACATTACTTACAAACGCAAATTCATAACCTTCTTTAGAAACCAAAGATACAGAAATGATATTACAAGTTGCGTTGGGTACAAAAAAGCAATTACGTAAAACCAAAACATGCCCATCTGACATTCCCAGGTGATAGTCCCCCACGGCTTTAGCATCCGTGCTAGCTCCGTTCGCAACTCTGAGGGTCATGTCACCTGCCTTCAAAACCCTACGGTTTCTCAACGCCTGCAAAGAATTACAGATATGAGATCCTGATCCGGTATCCAATACCCAGGAAGTAGAGTTTATAGAAAGACAGTTTTCAATAACATACACACCTGAAGCTGAAGCCGCAACCTGCTTCAGTTCCTGTGTCCTGGCTTTCCAAGCCCTGCAATCTTTCTTCCAGTGTCCGCTCTTATGACAATAGAAGCATTCTTCCTTTCCAATAAGCTTCCCCGCAATCTTTGTTGCCTTTTCCTTTCCCTTCGTACCCACTTTACTAACACCGCCTCTTGGTTTGGCGGGGGCTTTCTTTCTCTTTCCCTTGGCTTTCGCCTTGGACCTAGAGGAAGAAGATCCTCCTACAAACAAAGCGGGTGTATCCCTACCCTTCTGTAGGGTGCCCTCTGCGCTCCTCAGCAGGTTGAGGAGTTCTGAAAGTTCAACTTCCTTTTCTTGCAAGTTGAAATTCAGTATGAACTGGGCGTAAGTGGATGGAAGGGACTGGAGAATTATATCCGTATAGAGTTCACTGTCCAACGTGGTCCCAAGTTCCGCGAGCTCCTCAGTGTAGCCAATCATCTTAAGCACGTGGTCCGCTACCGATGATCCGACGGCCAACTTAGTCGAAAATAACTTCTTCGACACTTCGTATCTTGCGATACGAGACTGCTCTCCATACAGTTCTTTTGTATGAAGAAATATGGATTCCAAATCCATATTCTCGTGCCTCCTCTGATGGTCGTTGTCCATCGAGGCAAGTACGAGGCACCTGGCCTTCGCGCTGTCAATCTCCCAAGTCGTACGGATTTCCTTATCCGTGATGCTGGAGGTGGGACCTGGGACGGGGGGAGCTTTGGTGGTAAGAAGATACCCCAGCTTGTCGTAAGCGATTGCCAATTTGACATTCCTGAGCCAATCTTTGTAGTTTGGCCCTGTCAGTATGTTTTTATCTAGAAGTAACTTAAGTCCAGTCATTTCGATTTGGTCGCTGCAGGGGGAGAGAAGAAACACTTAGCACGATGCTCTTGCAAGTTTAGAATGGTTTTTAATTTGTCTAAACAGGATGGCTCCCACTGTCTCTCGAATCCCTCCTCAAACCACAAAGGAAGAATTAGCCGGGATCAATCCCACCGTACAATACTTGCTTAACCGTTCAGCCAGGCCAGTGTCGGTACTTCGAGGGAGGTTTTCCAACGCTTTCGCGAAGTTCCTTAATTAAATAACCTCTTTTCCCTGGGGGCGTAGCCCCGCTAACACCTTTCTAGGCACCTACTAGGTTTATAGCATTGATCGTTTAGTGAGAAATTTCCCGAGGAGTAGCATATACTCACAGTAGGATCGGGATCCAAATATCATCGCGTGACGAAAATGAAGGAATCCTACCATAATCATCACACTCCAAATGGTATGCAAATCTAGCAAGTTTCAGTACTTATGAAACTCCCGATGTGGATTTTTGCCCCATGCTCTTATGACCTTGGCGTGAGGTCAAAATGTCATAAGTCACATGTCAAGTTCTTCCCATCATTATCCCGGTTGATTTGAATCCACCCGTACCTACCCTTGACGTAGGCCAAAATAGTGGTACGACTGTCTCAAAACAACGCATTCTATCTATGCAACAGATAAATATCCGGCAGCTACCAATCACTATGCCTTGGCGTGAGGTCAAAATACATAGCTTGAATACTACCGTATATTTAACTGAAATGATGGAGGGCTACGAATGGTTTTGGCGAAACCGTGAACGTAGTGAACTTGATATAATCGATGGAACGAGATAGCTTTTTAGAAGGAGTGGCTCAAGCTCCGCATTTAAAAAGTTAGTTTTGAAAAGAACCGAGTGGTTTTTCGAAAGTGTTCCAACGACTTTAACTTGGTTTATTATCTTGCATTAGTTCTTTTAATGCGTGATATTCTTGCATTAGTTCTTTTAATGCGTCCCATCATTTAATCCTACCATTGCAGAAAACAACCAAAATATGACGTACGCTTATGCCATTCGCATTCGCCACGGGGTCCCGTCATCACTCGTTAGGTTACTTAACTAACGACAGAGCGGGGGCTGGGCTAGCGCGGCTGTAAAACATAAGCAACGCCTAAATAGAAAGCAATGATAGACATTACAGATCACAGATGAATACATTGGATATACTAGCAATCCGCAATCCTTTCGAGCCTGCAACGAAAAGCGGATTACACGGTCGCGGTGAATAGCCAAATACCCCACCCAAGACCCCTACGGGTGCGGCAAACTACCCGCCAAGTACCCGGTAGTTTGTGCACCCCTCCATGGGTCTATCCTAGGAGCAAAAACAGTAAAAAGAATTATACAATGACGGCTACAACCCCGACCCGGTTGTGCGGCCAAACAAATAAAATTATTACATCAATTTACATTTACAATGAATGAAAGAAAAACAAAAGCTCATCTCACATCCACCCCGGCTATTCACCCGCGACAGTCCAACACATTCATATACACAATCCAACATCAAACTCAGATCATGTATAACCCCGACTAATCGACTTATAGCGATTAGCCGACGTTCAATACATGCAAACATCACAGATATAACCAACATAGCCAAAGCGCAGTGAAGTTCGGAAAAAATACGGAATTATAGGACCCCAAAAGTGAATTTCTGTTCTGGAAAATCTGGGTACATATAATACATCTTAAAAATCCCAAAATCCCACCAGAAGAACACTGCACGAAAAACGATGCAGAGAGGAAACTAAACTGCGGCGCTTCCGCGGCACATGCCTACCTCGTGCCGCGGAAGCGCGGCGGTTTAAGTGAATTAGTGCATCGTTTTTCTTGGCTGTTCAAACAAAACCCTGAGCCGAATTTAAAAGTATAAAGTTTTTCATTTTGAGCAGAAAAAATTTCAACAGAAACTTAGGGTTTTGGTTTTTCCGGTTTTGTGATTTTTCGGTTTCGAACTTCCATACACTTCGCTACCAAGCTAGTTTAAGTTTAGTTAGGCTCTGATACCACTGTAAGTCCATATTGCGACCCCCGGTGCTTACGGGGAGGCGGAAACGGTATAAAAAACAAATTTTTATCGCAAGAGGCAACATGGACTAAACAAGGTCGGGATCGTGTCTAAACTAAACTAGCAAAAACGCTAAAGGGAGTTAGCTACTCGGATGAAGGTTATACCTAAACTTGAACTCCTTCTTCTTGAAATCTTGTAGAGGTTGATGGTTCTCTTTTCGTCGCCTTCTTCCGTCGAAGATGGATCCACCTCGAAGGTTCGACCTTTGGGCTCTTCCTCGATCTTTGAGTGAACTAGGGTTTCCGGCTTGCTAAACCTTTGGCCTAGAATGAGTAGAGAGTGACTAGGGTTTGCTTTTCCTTTTAAAGAGAAGGATTCTCAACACATGAGATGGTTTCTCTTTGCTAGAGGAAGAAGAAGATGAAGAGAGGAGAGAGAAGCTAAATGAGATAATGAGCAATCTTTTCTTTCTTGCAACCATAATGCCAAAAGAAAAGAATTATCTAATAATAATATTTGAAAATGAGAATAGTTGATGGTAATTTGGAATGACCACTACCATGCTTCATTTAATGAAATGTAAGCATAAATCAAGGAGGACTTTTTAAAGCATGATGGTGGTCAACATTCAACCATGGTCAACAAGTCAACCATGGTCAACAAGTCAACAAAATCAACCATAACAAAATTCTCATTTAATTACTATTAATAATAGATAATTCATAAATCCATTAGGGTTTGGAAAAAGATAACTGTCAACTGTGCATACGCACCCGTTCCGAAACCCTAATGAAATACCTCATCCTCCGCCTCAAGCAACTGTGCATACACACCTGCATTCTCGTTCCGAGGAACAAGAACACCAAGATATAAAAGCAACCCTCAAAACATATACCGGTATCTGGCTCAAACCAGAGCCTGCCAGTATAATCCGTCCGGACTCCAAACGTGCACAAGTGCGCGGATGAGAACGAACCCTGTCGCAAAACCATGCGACCTCTACTCTGTTTTGCCCAGAGGCGAATACCCTCTGTGTGGGACTCTAAAGACTCGACACTACGCTGGCAGTGGGTTTAACCACAGACCGCAAGCGGCACTAGCTGTGCGTAACGGTCCCCAGGTAGATGCCGACAAGAAGGCTGACGAGGTGAAACCCCATCTGAACTCCTACTGAGTCTGAATGTGACATTCTCCGTACAGTCCGGTCTGTTCGTCTGATACATCGCATGTCGGGCCTAGGGGGCGGTAAAACGTCAGTCCCCAAATAGCGGTACAAGTCGTGTCGGAGTGAAGCCCAAAACACCCTGAGATAACACTGGAACCTACCAGTATATCTCGCTTGCCCTGGCCAGGGACTACTCGTGTAATGGCTCTCCTAGACACAGCGCGATGTCAACCCCCAATACCGGGAGAGACGAATCCTGTCTAACCGTCACTGCCTCCAAGTGCTTCGGGACTGCACCCAATCACCACCTGTTTGCACGACTCCTTTGAGCCGTGGTAAGGTAGTGATCAAAGTGCAGTGGGAACACACTCGAGGCGAAGTGCCAGTGTCAAGTCAGCGGACTAAGCTGTACTCATGTCACCTGGGAACTGATAACTGACGATAGGTATAATACCAACCTTTCAGTTCCCGACGAGTCCTGTCTCGTAACCCAACGAGCACCCGTATACTATCTCCAGTACGACGTACTGATGGCTGTGGGACAGACCATCTCCCACACTGGGATGAGAAGCGCATATGCTAGTCTACTCCGGAGTATCGATGCCCTGTCTCGATAGTCCTACGACTAGGGACCTGTATAAGGATGTGCCTATAGATTACCCAGCCCCCACTAGTGTGACTGCCATCACAACGCTGGTAATCAAGCAAAGATCCTAAGGGCTCCACTAATGCGTATAAGTGATATACTGAAATAAACACAAGTACACATTGAAGTAGAAACAAACCAAGTAGCATACTACTATATTGAGCAAGATTGTTTATACAAGGTGAATATCCCAAGCTTCCATCAAGTAATATACAAACTAGTATGATACAGTAATGGCCTCTAGGGCATATACACTAACATTATATGCATATCCTTAATTGTGGTCCCTAGTCGTGGGAGTTTCGAGACAGGGCATCGATACTCCGGAGTAGACTAGTGTATACAGTCGAGACCCCGACGAGGGGCGGTGGCCGATCTCACAAGCCACTGGTGTCAGTTGGATCACCTAAGATGTATACAGGTGCTCATTGGGTTATGAGTACACCGGACAGGACTCGCCGGGAATCTGCTAGTTAGTACTATACCTATCGTCAGATAGCAGTTCCCTGGTGACATGTGTACAGGTTAGTTCATCGACCTGAGGTCGTCATTTGTCTCGTGTGAGTTCCCACTGTTCTTTGATTTCTACCCTACCACGGCTCAAAGGAGTCGTGCAAACAGGTAGCTTTTGGGTACAGTCCCGAGCCATATGGAGGCACGTGAGCGGATCGGCAGGGGAGTCGTCTCTCCCGGTATTGGGTGCGAGGTCGTGCTGTGTCTAGGAGAGCCATTACACATAGTCCATGGCCATGGCAGGAGATTTACTGGTAGGTACTCCAGTAGTATCTCAGGGTGTTTTTGGGCTACACTCCGACACGACTTATACTGCTTCTGGGGGTCTGACGTTACTAGCCCCCTAGGCGGATATGCGATACTCATTGACGAACGGACCGGACTGTATATACATTGTCACTGTTAGGCTCAGTAGGGTTTCTGGATGAGTTCGCTCATCAGCCTCCCTTGAGGTCAGTCCATGGGCAGCCGTTACGCATTGCTAGTGCCGCTGACGGTTTGTGGTTAAACCCACTGCCAGGGTACTGACGAGTCATTAGAGTCCCCCACAGACAGTTTTCCAAGTTCGGGCGAAACGTTGTAGAGGCCGTATGGTTTTATGGCAGGGTTCGGAATATGCACGTGCGTTTACGCACGTGTCAGTTTTCGGGCAGATGATACTGGTCGGCTTTGGTTTAAGCCGGATCCGAGTATTATATTGAGTAGATATAATATCTTTGTCTCAGTTGCATTTGTATTCGGTCGTAATACAAATGCGGGTATATTTATACAGTTACGGGGTTATCCTGAAAGTCGTTTCAGGATCACTTTTGGAAGTTGCCAGTTTCCAGTTTTCTATCAGCCGTCTTTTAACATTCGGTTAAAGACGGATTTATCTTTTCTTGGATGAGGGTGAGTCATGCTTCTAGAAGGTTCTAGAAGGTGATGACTTGGCTATTTGGTGTTGTGTTTTCATTGGTTGCATTAATGAATGGATGACTAGGTTTAGTGAGTCATTCATTTCATTAATGAGTTTTGTTTACTTAAGGATATTTCTTCTTGATCTTTGTATATGGTCACCTCCTTATTTGCTCCTACACTCACCCTCCTCCTCCTTAATAGTGGCCGGCCCTCTCTCTCCTCCACACTTCACTCATTTGAGAAATTATGGTTGCTAAAAAGAAAAGACTAAAGTTTGGATGCATGGAAATTTCATAGTTCATTTCTTGTTCCATTTCATTTCCATCGGCAACTTCATTTACCGATCGTCCATGGACTTGGACGAAGAGAGACAAAGTCATCTACTCATTCTCTACATCAATCTTGGTCGTCTCTTTTAGCAAACTTGACGACCGAGTTGCCTCGAGTCAGAGGCGGGAGCCCGTTTAAAGAATCAGTGATGTGGTGCCACCTGGACAAGCAGATCAGAGATCGACGAGATCGGAGCAGCCGCAACGGAGCGTGGGATGATGGTTAAAGAACGAAGGACTCGGATCGTTCGGTATCACCTTTCTACACTCTTTACAGTTTGTTAGTTTAGCAATAATGGCAGATCCGGGTTAAAGTATACGTTAGCGCCAGTTTAAAAGTTTTTGTTCCGTATTTGGCGTCTGTAGACGGCCGGGGCGCTAGTGTAGACTTACAGTGGTATCAGAGCCTCACCATTTTGCTATACTAACTTGTGCTAACGCGTTTAAAACATCGATCGAACCGGAAATCAAAAACTACAAAATCCAAGCTTGACAGTTTCTGTTGATTTTAAACGGTGTCCTAAAAATATTTTGACCATACCAGAAAATGAAGCAGGGTTTTTTAGGAATACTGTAGAAATTCGAGGAAGTAATTCCACTGTTCCGCCGCGGATCCGCGGCACCAGCTAGGGTTTTGCCGCGGATCCGCCGCAGGAAAGTGGGATCACTCACTCAATTTTCTACAGTGCATTCCATGTTGGAATTTGGGGTTTTTGGTATATATCTTTTGGGCCCAGGTTTTGTTACTGTTCTCCAGATTTGCGTGGGGCCCACTTTGTGATATTTAGTCGATCGAAATTTAAACACGTTGGTTTACAGTGCTTACATTATATCTCCGACCGGGAATGTCA
Organism: Agapanthus africanus; assembly: GCA_030015575.1. NCBI lineage: Eukaryota > Viridiplantae > Streptophyta > Magnoliopsida > Asparagales > Amaryllidaceae > Agapanthus > Agapanthus africanus. The sequence continues at coordinate 222,519 of JASDDO010000240.1, read as the reverse complement.
TTTGATCGGTAAACCGCGTCCGATTGCTATAGTTCTTTTAGACGGGTTTGCGAACGTGACATTCGCGTTGATGTTCTGTGTTGTGCTGTGATGTTGCGGATTTGTCGTGGTGGATAGCAGTGTGCAATGGTAGTACAGTTTGAGTTTATTTGTACATTTGATATTGCGGGGCGAGCGTCCAACATGTGGACTGCCGTCACTGCCTGTTGTATAATATTCTTTTGGGGCACGACCAGGTTGCGGTCGATGTACCTGTTGTACTATTTTTCATTACTGTACTAGGTTTTACCCCGCGACGGAGTGCACGGATAGCCGGGTTCTGGAGGGCAACAGGTCCGCATCTTATGGCTTTGAGAGGCAGAGGGGCCCCACTCTAAAATTGGCAGACTATTCGCCGCACTCGTAGGGGGTACAGGTTGACCCAAGGAAGGGTGCTCAATTTACCGGATTCCGTGAAGTGCCGGGTGTTCCATTCACTATGCTGTGGGGACTACCTCGCTTCAGGTTTTGGCGGGTAACTTGCCGCACCCGTAGGGGTCTAGGTTACATTGCACAGGCTATCCACACAACAGGGGAACGTCGGGTTTCAGCAGCGGCTCTGTGAAACCCGGGGATCCCAGTTTATCTGTATTGTTCTGTGATGCTTATTACTTTTCTGTAATGTTGCATATTATCACGCCTGGAGCGATTATGTATATTGGTTTATATACTATTAGATGTTGTATATGTTTTACACCCGCGCTAGTCCAGTCCCCGCTCTGTCGTTAGTTAAGTAACCTAACGGGTGATGACGGGACCCAGTGACGAATGCGGATGGCATATACGTACATTTTATTTTCGTTCTTTTCTGGTGTGATTGATTGATGGGACTGCGTTGATTTTGATCAATGCAAAAAGTAAAACAAACCTGTTTGATGTTGTTGGAACAAATTTAAAAAGTGTTATTGCAAAGACGTTTCCTTTTGTTTTGCATAGCGGTATTCAGTGGAATATCCTGCACCTCATTCGACGGGGCAAGGGCCGATTTCCCTTCACCGGGACTGACCCCTTGGGCAGAAGTTTGCGTCAGGGTAATAACTTCACTATAGTCGATTACATGTTGCTTTGCATAGCGGTATTCAGTGGAATATCCTGCACCTCATTCCACGAGGAAAGAGCCGAGATCCCTTCACCGGGAATGACCTCTCTAGCAAAAGGTTTTTGCCACTATATTTTAAAAAGCTATCAGGTTCCTTCAGCGATATCAAGTTCACTACGTTAAAGGTTTTTCGCCAAAAACCAGCCGTAGCCCTCCATCGTTTCTTATGGATGGTCAGTAGTATTCAAGCTATGTTTGTTGGCATACGTCAAGGCATAGTGTTTGGTAGCTGCTGGGTATTCATTTGTTGCATAGATAGATGAGTTGGTTTGGGACAGTCGTATTACCTTGTTGGCATACGTCAAGGGTATGTACGGGTGGGTTCAAATTAACAAGATAATGACGGGCAGAACTTGACATGTGACTTATGATTTGTTGGCATACGTCAAGGTCATAAGAGCATGGGGCATAAATCATATCGGGAGTTTCTAAAGAAACTGAAACTTGCCAAGTATGCGCATACCTTCTGGAGTATGAGTAACGTGGATGCATTCCATCATGTTATCATGCGATGAGAGTTGGATCCCGATTCCCACTGATGAGTTGGTTTACTCTTCGGATGATCCCGATTGATTCTTCTTTAGGTTTGGAGGAGAATTTGACAGGACAGTGGGAGGTTTCCGGATTAGATAAAGTGATAACCATTCTGATCTAGGTTAGAGTGCACGCAGAGTGTTTCTTTTCTCTCTCTCTTTGGAAGCGACCTTTGACCGACCCTAGACTATGACTCAGTGACCAAGTTGACCGAACCTTCTTAAAATACTGGCTTTTGGATTGTCTGAGTTGCAAAAGTCATTGCCACTCCTTCTTTTACCCTTTGAATTTCTCAGAACACCCGTATTACTACAGACATCCACTTCCATTGGATAGATCCATCGTATGGTTATTTACGAACTCGAAGGGACTCCTTCGAGGATGGATCAAGGTTCAGGAGAAATAGAATTGGTTTATTCAGTTGTCTTTTATTATCACCTTCTCTCAGGTTGCGAGGGCTCCTTGGTTTAGGAGAGTACACCTATTACGCTTATTGGATAGTCTTATTCCAAACCATAGGCAGGTGCCGAAAGGTAGGGAATGAAGAAAACTAATTAGCCTAAGTAGGGTGTGCAGAAGGTAATATGTAAAGACAAAATAAAGGGATTAGAAAGAGGGCAAAGTAAATTGCGACTGTTATCATTCACGACCAAACCACATACTTCATCGGCACTCCTATTTCACCTTTAAAGGAATAAGGTATTATTCAGTTGTCTTTTATCATCACCTTCTCTCGAGATGCGAGTACTCCTTGGTTTAGGAGGGTACACCTATTATGCTTACTGGATAGTCTTCTTCCAAACCATAGGCTGGTGCCGAACGGTAGGGAAGGAAGAAAACCATTTAGCCTAACGATGGTGTACAGAAGGTAACGACTAAAGACAAATAAAGGGATTTGGAGAGATGGCAATAAAATATACGGTTGAAGTCATGAATTGGATTTTGGAAGAGGCATTGCTATGAATACCAGGATACCCCTACGAAACATTTTCATGTTTCAGTGCATTGTTAAAGAAAAACTGTTTTCCCGATTAGACACTTACTCCAAGGGTATGTATTTACCAGGTTTCATTCTCATATCTGTATGGTTTTACAGATGATGAGTGGGAGTAAGTTATTGGGAATTAGGTGATTATCCTCATTATGTCGGAATTCGTTGTAATTGGTGATATTTGAGGAAATCGCCAGGGTACAGTTTTCAACCTACGACGCACAGGTTTTGAGTTGTTCAACTCAGCGGACTTATACAGAGTATTGTATGTTGTCCAGTATCCTTCAGGACAAAGGGGTAGGTCCTCGTACTATGTTCTGTTTACTTGTAACTTCTCTAGTATTTAGACAAGTGTTTCGTAGAAATACAAGGTCTAAGTTTTGAGAAGTTATGGGTATAAGAATAAAGTAGAGAACCAGGTATCACAAGTATCGGGATTCTTCAAAGAGATCGAAGATGTAGATTCTTGTGATTGGTATTCAGATGATAGTGATGGTTTTGAGAAACGTGTTTCTCTTTCAGGTTACTCATAATTGGATGGATTCCTAAGTTGAGTAATGCTGATTAGCCTCTTTCCATTAAGTTGATATGCACTGGAGACAGCTGCATGATTTGAATCAGGTTCCAATTAAATAAGTGCCAAAGTTTCTGTATTAGATATAGAATGGATCGTACCTTAAAAGATGTTAAGGTACGGGGAGTTGTCCAGCTTATGCTTAAAACCTGGATAACTCAGGGCACGTTTCTGTAATGGCTGTTTGTGGGTTGACCCTGGCTATGACGAGGGTTGATATTCTACCATTTGGAAGATCAATAGTGATATTGTTCTTGACTCGCCACAGTTTTAGTAAAATGGATCTTTTTCAGAAAACAGTAGTGGGAGTATGGTAGAACTGGAAGTGATTCCAGAACCGCAAACGATTACGGAAAATTTAATAGGACCTATATATTCAATCGGGTTTGACATTCTATTAGCCACTCCGCAGATATGGTAGGTAACCTCAGACACCCGAGAGGTACTTCGGTAGCCTCAAGGACGGTGACAGGGAGGTTCTTATCTACCCAGACTTGACACTACTGTTGTTCCAGGTTATGAGACCCGGTAGGAGGGTTGTCGTAGTCAGTGGGAGCATCGGAAGCATAGTGGGCGAGTAGCTTATGTCTATTTATAGACTTGAGCAGTTATAGCGGAGATAGATCATCTATTTTTGATGTGAAAGTCATGGGTTTGACTTCAATCAGAATAGGGGATGGATCTGTTAAGAAGGTCGTAGGGTGTGATGTCATGGTATTTGGATGACATACACAGAGTAAGAAGTAAAATTCCTATACTACGATCGGTTGTACTGTGGTCGTCACACAGTTGTTTCTCCAGACAGGATATGGATATAATATTTAACATTCTGGTTTCTGGATCTATGGTTTTAGATCAAGATTTGGGTAGTTTCCCAATGTGGGTACTTTGACAGATATTCTAATGGTTTTTAGAATAGTTGACTCCTAGAATGGTAGTGTACCTGCAGGTGATGGAGTCACCCTCTCTAAAGGTGTCGTATGGACTAAAGGGGAGAGGGAAGTGCATGATTGGCAGATCACTTGCTTAGGCAATTGAGTCAATCATGAGATGTCAAGTACCACACCAGATGTTGTTTTTACACTAGATGCAATAAGTTTGTATTAATCCAATCCTGGAGAAACATAAGGAAGCAGTTTTAGAACATAAGTACATGTTCTATGGATTTGATAATGGCGGCCTCCTTCCGGAGACGATTATCATTCCAGGCTTCAAAGGTGACATGGATGACAGAGTGACTGTCAGAGTTATAGTTTTTCCCTCTGACAAAGAGGGACAGTATTATGGACAGGTGGTCCAAGAGGATACTGTGGGAGGCATGGTGCCGGATACTGATTAGGTTCAGTGATCGATACAGTCTAAAAAGTTTGGATTTGGAGTTCATTTATGAACTAGGTCCCATCAGATATCCAGACATATTCTAAGACAGGTATTACTCAATTCGGGAGATGGCTTTCTCCGCGAACTTAAGATTAAGAGAGATATAGAAAGAAACATCTAGGCGGATCCACTCACTGAGGCTATTTCTCGAACACAATAGTTTTACAAACGGGCTTTGTGAAACTGATTAGTAGAGGAGTTGGATGTTCGGTTTCACACGGGCTGTGAGTAGTCGACATTGCAATAATTAGCCTTGAGTGCAAGTGGGAGATTGTTGGAGATAGTGCCCTCATAGTCAATTATTGGATCGCAGGTACGTGATTGCAATGATTGCGGAGGACCTATACCGGTAGAACAGTCTTACTCGAGATGATAGTATGCTATCTGGTTTGCCTTTATCAGTTGTGTGCATGTTCAGGTGACTGATTACATGTTCCACTTTGATAGAGCCCTTAGGATCTTGCTTTACTATCAACTGTATGATGGCGATCATATACGTGAGAGTTGGGTAGTTTATATGCATATCCTTAATTGTGGTCCCTAGTCGTGGGAGTTTCGAGACAGGGCATCGATACTCCGGAGTAGACTAGTGTATACAGTTGAGACCCCGACGAGGGGCGGTGGCCGGTCTCACAAGCCACTGGTGTCAGTTGGATCACCTAAGATGTATACAGGTGCTCATTGGGTTATGAGTACACCGGACAGGACTCGCCGGGAATCTGCTAGTTAGTACTATACCTATCGTCAGATAGCAGTTCCCTGGTGACATGTGTACAGGTTAGTTCATCGACCTGAGGTCGTCATTTGTCTCGTGTGAGTTCCCACTGTGCTTTGATTTCTACCCTACCACGGCTCAAAGGAGTCGTGCAAACAGGTAGCTTTTGGGTACAGTCCCGAGCCATATGGAGGCACGTGAGCGGATCGGCAGGGGAGTCGTCTCTCCCTGTATTGGGGGAGAGGTCGTGCTGTGTCTAGGAGAGCCATTATACAAAGTCCATGGCCATGGCAGGAGATTTACTGGTAGGTACTCCAGTAGTATCTCAGGGTGTTTTTGGGCTACACTCCGACACGACTTATACTGCTTCTGGGGGTCTGACGTTACTAGCCCCCTAGGCGGATATGCGATACTCATTGACGAATGGACCGGACTGTATATACATTGTCACTGTTAGGCTCAGTAGGGTTTCTGGATGAGTTCGCTCATCAGCCTCCCTTGAGGTCAGTCCATGGGCAGCCGTTACGCATTGCTAGTGCCGCTGACGGTTTGTGGTTAAACCCACTGCCAGGGTACTGACGAGTCATTAGAGTCCCCCACAGACAGTTTCCCAAGTTCGGGCGAAACGTTGTAGAGGCCGTATGGTTTTATGGCAGGGTTCGGAAAATGCACGTGCGTTTACGCACGTGTCAGTTTTCGGGCAGATGATACTGGTCGGCTTTGGTTTAAGCCGGATCCGAGTATTATATTGAGTAGATATAATATCTTTTTCTCAGTTGCATTTGTATTCGGTCGTAATACAAATGCGGGTATATTTATACAGTTACGGGGTTATCCTGAAAGTCGTTTCAAGATCACTTTTGGAAGTTGCCAGTTTCCAGTTTTCTATCAGCCGTCTTTTAACATTCGGTTAAAGACGGATTTATCTTTTCTTGGATGAGGGTGAGTCATGCTTCTAGAAGGTTCTAGAAGGTGATGACTTGGCTATTTGGTGTTGTGTTTTCATTGGTTGCATTAATGAATGGATGACTAGGTTTAGTGAGTCATTCATTTCATTAATGAGTTTTGTTTACTTAAGGATATTTCTTCTTGATCTTTGTATATGGTCACCTCCTTATTTGCTCCTACACTCACCCTCCTCCTCCTTAATAGTGGCCGGCCCTCTCTCTCCTCCACACTTCACTCATTTGAGAAATTATGGTTGCTAAAAAGAAAAGACTAAAGTTTGGATGCATGGAAATTTCATAGTTCATTTCTTGTTCCATTTCATTTCCATCGGCAACTTCATTTACCGATCGTCCACGGACATGGACGAAGAGAGACAAAGTCATCTACTCATTCTCTACATCAATCTTGGTCGTCTCTTTTAGCAAACTTGACGACCGAGTTGCCTCGAGTCAGAGGCGGGAGCCCGTTTAAAGAATCAGTGATGTGGTGCCACCTGGACAAGTAGATCAGAGATCGACGAGATCGGAGCAGCCGCAACGGAGCTTGGGATGATGGTTAAAGAACGAAGGACTCGGATCGTTCGGTATAACCTTTCTACACTCTTTACAGTTTGTTAGTTTAGCAATAATGGCAGATCCGGGTTAAAGTATACGTTAGCGCCAGTTTAAAAGTTTTTGTTCCGCATTTGGCGTCTGTAGACGGCCGGGGCGCTAGTGTAGACTTACATATACCTCACGTCAGATGGCAGTTCTCTGGTGACACTTGTGCAGGTTAGTCTGTAGACCCGAGATCGTCATAGAGTCTTGTGTGATTCCCACTGTGCTTTGATTTCCACCTTACCACGTCCAAGAGGGCATGCAAAATGGTGGTTTTTGGGTACAGTCCCGAGTCACATGAAGGCAATGAGCGATTGGAGGTGTTTCGTCTCTCCCGGTATTGGGGGTTGATGTTGAGTTGTGCTCGATTGGCCGTAACAGGGAAGTCCCTGGCCAGGGCTGATTAAGAGATTTACTGTTAAGTGTTACCAGTAGTTTCTCGACCTGTTATGAGCCTCACATCGGCATGACTTATCGGTTATTGGGGTCTGACGTTTACCACCCCTGGACTTGATATGCGACATATAAGACGAGGAGACCAGACTGTACGGAAAGTGTTACCGTTAGGCTTTCACAGGCGTTGGAGCGGTCTTGCTTGCTGATCTTCTGATCGTTCAATACCCGTGTAGCCGTTACGTCCAGCTAGTACCGCTGACGGCTTGTGGGTGCTCGATGTGATCATCACCTACTGCCGGCGTATTGACGAGTCTTCAGAGTCCTGCATAGAGGTTTTACTGGCTCAGGCAAAACGAAATAGGAGCGCATATGTGATATGTGCGGGACCGAGAATAATGCGTGTATGTGATACCGTATTCTATTCTTGCTACTTTTTGTATCGGTCGGTTATATGTGATATAGCCAGGTTATCGAATCAATTATTGATTCGATAAGTGGATACATTAGATGTTAGTCGGTTATATGAGATATAACCGGATTATTAAGTCATGTGTTGATTTAATAAGTTATTGTATAATTGTAATTGTATAATGGATATACTAATTTACATTAACTAACATTTGTTCACTTAAGGGTTTTTCTCACATGTGCACAACTTTAATGTATATATGATATATATTAAAATGTGTTTTTCTTTTTGTATCATGGTTGTTGATACATGATTCATGGGTGAATGAGATTTACACCATGATATTTATTATGTTGGGTTTTAATATTTAAAGTAATTACAAAATTAGTGGAGCATTAGAAAAATGCATGAAGCTTATGGAAGCTTGTGGATGCATTGACTAAGTCCACTAAGTTTGTTTTTACTATGGATATTTGTTAACCCAACCATAAAGATTAGCCATGATAATGTCTCTACATGAGTTAGTATATGATACTCACTCACCATGGTTAGCTTTCTCACTTGATCATTATCATTCTCTCTTTATTTCTTCATCTTCTTCCTTGAGCAAAAGTGCTCTCTAGGGTTTGATCCAAAGTGAGAAACATTGTGAGAAAATAAATTCTAAAGTGAACCCACTTCCTATTTCTCCATCCTCTACTAGACTAGCACTTTAGTTTAGGGTGTTTGCTTCACTAATTCTCTAGTTAGTGAAGTAGAAGCTTGAGTTGGCATCCCCTCGACATAGATCATCTTCGGCCACGAAGACTTCAAGCAAGGACGCTCCTTTAGCCTCATGAAGCCATGCAAGAGTCCGGGAGAACCACGATCGCAGCGAAGGGACTTCAACAAGGAGCTAAAGAAGTGAAGGACCGATCTACAAAGGTTGTATTTCATATTCACTTAGTTGTAGATGCTATTTACATGCATGTGAAACCTAAATTTCTAGCAAAGATCATGTTTAGGGTTGTTAGGCACTGCTAAAATTTTAATCGGGCATGGTTGAAGCTTTCTTTACCCTTGTTAAAGTGCCTAGTAACCCTATATATTTACGATACGATACTCCACTTAAGAAACCTTAGGATGTACATATTTTTGAGACCAGTGATTCTCTTCGTATCCATGATTATACATCCATTTGGGATCCTCAATTCTACTAATTTCGTGATCATACTTTCATTGAGGCTGTTCCTTCTTATGATCATGTATCCATTCTGGATCTGTCATTCCTTTCTTGCCATTGATCTGCTCTCTTCGATACTCGATTGAGGTTCCTGTCACCATAGTTTGAGCGTAGTTTGACCTGCTGCTAGTTTTGCGGTCAGGGCGAGCTCTTCTGGTACGAGGGCCGACCATTGTTTTTTTCTGGTGACTTGGGAACGTCTCGAGGTAGTGATTGGGTTGTGACCTCTTGTAGAGGCGAGTGCTTGGTTTTACACCGGGTGATCGGGCCATTGTTAGAGCTGCAAGTTGCGAGAGGACTGTTGATGTACATCATACCTCAGAGATTTTGATGTCGCCTATCGTGCAGACAGGTGACCCAGATGTTACTGAGATGATGGGATGTCGCTTCCAGAGCTTACGAGCTAAGATCGTCGGAGCTTCCAGGCAGAAATGCGACAGATGATAGCTAGTCTACCCCGATTTGAGAGACGAAGGTGATTCGTCAGATTGATGTTTCGACGCAGGCCAAGTTGAGTTGAAGATTTCCAGTATGGAAGGTCTTACTCAGACCTAGAGCAGACCGATCCAGAGATGACCACCGATGTATCGCCTTTCCTAGAGGATTGAGGCATTGATTAGCATGCGGGCGAAGAATATTCACATGTTGTATAGGCGAAGCAAAAAGGATCGAACGAGTGTCAGAAACCAATTTTTCCCAAGTTTGAAATGTTCGGAGGAACATGCAGGTAATTCTGTGGACCATCTAGAAGAATGAAACCCTAACTCGACATGATGACCATGGAACCGCTTTGAACCTTAGGGTTTGTGGCAGTTTAGCGGTGCCATCAGCTAGGCTTGGGTTTTCCCTTCTACGGCTTGTCCAGAGGTACTGTGTATATTTTTAGACTATGCTCAGGTGCTGAGTCTTCAGGAAATTTTGGGACCTTGATGACTCGATCGAAAAGTTTGACGCCGCCCGGATACCGTGTGATAAGGGATCAACAAGCTGACCATCTTTAGATAGAGGACCTCAACCAGAGGCGTTGTGAGTTGATCGAGAACGGACGAGTATTGAGTATTCCTCCGATAGTTGGGACGAGTTCCCGAGGACGTGTTCGGCCAGATATCTTCTACCGAGTGATGAAGATACCGAGTTCGTGACTTCGAGTCCATTTGAAAGACTTCGGATTGACCCTGGCCGAGAACAGTTGTAGTGCACAGATAGCATGGCGTGACGTCATAGTGGACGACGATAAAGACAAGTGGAACCAGAGGTTCGTGCGAGACGCTGACGAGCTGTCATTACTCCCCGTCGAGACTAGTGACCTGATATGCTTACAGAGGCATTGGGATGCGGCCAGTTTCCGAGGAAGTGTGTGCGGAACACGCTGATGTACAGAAAATGAGAAAGGATTATGTTGGAGTACCAGCCTCCGTACAGTTCGGCATAGGCAAGATCGGAAGAGACCTAGGGCAGGATTCCTTCCGGGGCACTGCTACAATGACAATTGCATCCAGGATCAGATGTGTCACGTGTATTCAGAGGACTAGAGGCCGACGCCGGTAACGTGCCGCATTACGAGTGGTCGTGATGATTGACCGGGAGATGACCAGAGAAGTGCTAGAGCGGAATCGTTCCCGTTAGCACACCTAACAGGGCCGATGAGCCGATGGATTGCGAGATTGGTAATCCATAGAGAAGGTAAGGACCCAGAGACAGAGGACGCCAGGCCGTGAGCAGAAGGCGAGCGTATGTTCTTACCCTGCTAGTTTTAGGCGCCCGATATTTTCCGACATTGTAGGAGGTGTACGTCGATGTCATTTATTGCGATTTGCGTTTGTGATCCGAGTGTCACGGTTATATCGCTTGGATTTGAGTTTTGATGACGAGTTTCCTGATATTGATTTCGTGCACCATGGCTGCACCTACTGAGTGTTTACGTTTTGCGCATAGTTATCGCACCTGATATATATTTTATACACCGTTGTGTTGATTTGCGATTTGTGCATGCTTATTGCGTTTGATGTCGATTTTATACCCACGTAGCATGTGTTTATGATTTCATGGATTTCATACGGATGATTTGATTTTTGCGCTCGGTATAGCTTATATGTGCTTGCAGTGCATTGATATGTGTTTTTTGCACGCAGTTGCACGCGATTTTGATTTATACACCTTGGTATACTCGGTGATGCTTTTGATGCGTTCGAGTTATTGATTGTATTTCGTGCATTTGATGCACCCGATGTTATTTCGTGCACAATAGGTGCACCAGATATTGTTGTCATGCACACCGTTGCTGTGGACAGATGCTTTCGTGCACACCCGTTGCACGTAGTTCTAGGTTTTTTTTATGCAGATTGTGGCACCTGTATTTGGATTTGATTTCCAAGCGCACCAGATGCATATGATTATTGGATACACCTTTTAGGCTGATTTTTGCTTTTGAGCACTTTGTTTTCATATTGAGCACTATATTGTGTATTAGCCAACATGACTGATCTGAGGACAGTACGTGAGTACTTTGCATGCATTAATATTACTACCAAAAGGGTTTTCAAAAGGAGCTATAGTATCTCTATTCCCTACGTGTCCGTGAGCGACACGAATGTTTATAAGGAAAACCTTTTGGGATATTTTGGAAAAGACGGAACGTGTATTTAAGAAAACATATATGTAAATATATTATTATTTTAAAATGAGCTTCCGTTAGTTATGCCGTGAGTTACACATTTCCACGGCGGTTTAGAAAAGATTTTGCATGTATTTCATTCAGATTTTGGAGTTTTTCAAAGATGCCTACTATACACGTATTATAGTATTTGACTAGTGCATATTGGATTTCAGTAGTGGATTTCGAGATCTGTATCTCCATTGTATGTCACGACCCGAAAGAGCACGCGACTGGCCCTTGAACCATATGAAGTCTATAGGACTCCATCTGATCCGGGTAAGCCAAAAGCCCAGAAATCTAAAACCATTTTAAGGATAAATAAAGAAAACTGGTTTAAAGAAGTGAAGGAAAACATGTTTGAAGTCAAGGTTTTTAAATAACTAAGCCGAATATGCATTTTAAAATGTAAAGTCTTTTCTAAAAATTTCGGCAGAGTTTCTTTTGTAAATACTGGCCCCGAACGGGGTACAACAAGAACAATATATATGCAATGATAAAAGGCATCCCAAGCGGGAGCAAGCTCTTCGTCAATCGACGGTCACAACCACGCAAGCAATATAATATACAACGCCGAATGGCGAGAATCAAAACTCAACAGAAACCCAATAAGCATGCAAACCGTAATACTGCTAAGCGCGACTCTAAGGTCGAATAATACATCACTAGTGTCTATGTATGAAACAATATAAAAGTTTTGGTTGATGGAATATCTAGATACAACTGAATAATACAAGTACAATGGTGGTTCTTGATGCAAAAGAACCCACCTACCAAAAGCAATTCACCCGCAAAGGAAGCAGTGTGCCAGAAATGCCGCTATGGAACCTGTACGGCAAAACCTGCAAGAAACTGTAGCACAACGGGGGTGAGTTGCCAACTAGTGAATAGAAAATATCTACAAGCAGAAACTGAATGCAAGACATAATCCTAGGTCAAAACGATCAGTATATAATATAAACCTCAAGAGTAAGTCTGAAGCATGATAGGTGGCAATGCAACATCTAGACATGTGTGTAGTGCCAAGTACTCGTGCCAGTGCCTCAGGTAATAACATGTCATAAATATAAAGTATGTCAGCATGAAGTAAATGTGATATCAATACACATATATTAGCGTCCCATTCCACTAATATTGGTGTAAGGGTATATATAACAGCTCCCTCATACCCTGTTATATATACAAATGAAGTGTGATTAATGTAGTCAAAATCTGTATGTAATCAATGTCTGTATATATGTGGATCCCGTCCACTTGTCACCCAATGACAATAAGCATCATGCTTGTAAATATGAGGATATAATCAAAATCATGGAGAACATCATGAAACCTGTGCCTAGTATCGGCAAGTAAATTCTCATCTATCAGGCACTGCCACCAAGACTATCCCTGATAGGTACATATCATAAGCTATCTCGAAACCTTGCTCTCTCCCGCTTAACCGGGGGCGGAGTGACACGCGATGGCGTCGATAAGGCCAGTGCCCATCTTCAACCCTCGAATTGCGACATATGCATACGTACAAAGCTCTGGTCGGTATCCCCAAGATAACCGCCGAGTAAAAGGTAATATCACCAGACAGTATGGTTCCCCAGCCGAGCTCATCGGCTCATAGCACATCGACATCCCTTTCTTGCCCCGGGGTACTCCGGGCCCCACCATGTACCCTCATACGGCCTCGATGCCTCTTCGTAGGGGTATATAAATCAGAACCGATAAAACTCATGGTGGAAGCTAAAATATCATATCAAGGGTTACCGGGTTTTAAAACATTTACATAATCTATTGAAATACCCACGGTTCCCCAAATCCATAAATATCATAGAAGCAACAAATGTCTCAATGCGCATAATCATAAAGCTTAATGTATGTGACATATAAATGAAATGCAAGTATAACAGTATATCATGAAACATGGAATAATAGTATGCACATACAAGGTCATATCCTGATGCAATAATACTACTGTGTAGTAACATGGCAATTATCGATGATGAAGAGTGTGGGCCGGCAAGCAAGTGTACGTGGAACATATGCATCATCGATAATGGTGCTGGTGTCCTAACAGCATGATGGTAATATAGCAATAAACACATGCAAAGGGATGTGAATAGCATGAATATGCGAAAATCGAATAATCAACGCAACAGTAAGGAATCTACATCCATATGTATATGTCATGCAGTTATGCCATTTGAAATAAGACGAATCAGGATTTTTAGTAAAATAAGGGCTACGGTGTTTTTAAGAAAGATACGTCTTTGAAAATACCCGTAGAAACCCTTTACATGTCTTTAAGATATTCCTGATTCGTAGTTTCGAAATAGGTATGACTCGGGTCTAGTCCAACATCTACTATGCAAACTACAGATCTAAGTATCAAGTAAACCGGGAGGGGTATGGATACCACCTAAATCTGAGTCGATATGTATATATATATAGTAGTCGGTGATCCCGTCTCAGTAGTATCGCGTACGATATAGTATATCATATGACATCCTCAAGTCATGAGTGCGGATCTATCATCAATATAAAGCTCGTACGGTAAATCGTCGTACGGCATCCCAATAGCTCGGTACGGGTCAATATCACATTCTTTTCATCAAATATCAGGTATCATTATCATCACATCACATAATCTGGGGTACTGATCTAAGTCTAGTACAACTGATACCATTTATATACTGCGTGTGTAAGCACACGTCCAAAGACCCACTAGAGATCACATATCGTATCCTAAATACGAAACATATCAAATCACCGATCTCGCGGCACAATGCGCAACATCATCGACTCATCTCCAATGTCATCAACCACAGTACACGTATAATGAATATGCAACGGTGTGCGTGTGGGTGTAAACCTATTCTAGGGTTCGCGACTATGAATTACACTAGGTTACTTCTAACCCTACACTATCCATAATACACCTAACACAATATCCATGACACACTATAACTATCCTATAATATAGTATATCAACTACGGACTGTGGGGGTGCTATACGCCATCCACCCGACTTCCCCCTGTAGATATAATCTACTCACATTACGTCTTCATTTGTCGACGTCGCCACTCGCTTGCTTGTCGTCCCAAAGTCTTCATGGGGTACCTACACATCAAAGTATCGTATATGCGTATTAAAACCAAATCAAACTAAAACGGCATAAGAATCCCAAAACGATACACTATGATCTATAGGTTAGAACCTATGGACAACGCCTTCCAAAACCATCTATCAATCCTCGATATCGTCGTATAAACGCCAAATAGTCGAGCTAAAACACGGATACACAATTCCAGAATTCAAAATACGAAATACAGAAACAGAATCGAAACAACAACTGGAGAAAAGGGTCCCAGATTCCACCCTAGCTCAAATTAGACAAATCTATACATGCCAGGGGTCTAATCTATACATGTAGGAGCAGAAGAACCATAACGATGCAAAATGGGGCAGGTATGGCTGCAAATTGCGGCCAATTGGAATAAATTGGCGGCCGAAGAAGAGAGTTAGGGGCTGGGGTCTTGGGGTTAGCTTCCTGGGTGCCTGCACATGTCACTGTCTATTCAATATAATTTTCAGAGTCCCGGGTTGATAGCAGATCCCAAATAATCTTCACAGATTTAACAAATTTTCCGATAACAGTTTCTATAAATCCGTATTCTGGGTTTAATCTCCAGGTTTAGATCTCAATTCATGCACTAGGGTGTTAGGGTGGCCTTTAATAATCTCAATCACACAACATAACTCTCAATTTCCCATAACCATAACTAGGTTTTCCTCAAGTCCACAAAAACACACAATATCGGTTCAATCTAAATATGGGGTATAAGTAATGCATAAACTAAGCTAATGATGCAGAAATTATCTCATTTGACAACTCAAGAATTTTCTTGAGTTGCCCCTAGTGGCCAAAATCCTTGTTTTCTTGGTCCAATATGTAGATCTTGAGCTTATGCATACTTTTAATGAAATGAGGGTAGGGTTTTGGTGATGTTTTAGAGATGAATTGAGGGCTTGAAGATTGGAGGGAGATGAAGGAGCAACAGCAGCAGGAGAAGGGGAAGAGCGAGAAAGAATTTGAGAGGAAGAATGAAGAGATGGCTAAGTCCAAGGTCAAAGGAAGACCATACCTCTCTCTCTCACCATACCTCATTTCTTTATTCCTATCCCATTTTCTTTTCCTTTCCTTTTTCTCCAAAATTCCTTTCTCACTCAAAAGTAACCCCAAAAGAAACATGGTGGAAAAATGCACAAGTGTAAGAAAAATGATATGTGCATGTTTTGCAAAAAAATGCTAAAAAACCGATTAGCGATTTTTAATCGCGATTAGCACTAAATTAGCATATAACTAATCATAAAAACATATAATGGCATAATTCTATAAAATAAGCTATTTTAGAATTTTCCATAATTTTTCCAATTTTTCTGTATTTAATTATACCTAAATATTAAAATATTCAGTAAAATAATATCAAATTATAAAAATTCCCAAAAATAATATTTTATTTTTTTGAAATGTTGCAATCTTCCCCTCTTAAATAAATTCGGTCCCCGAATTTAAATTTAAACCCCCATACTAAAACATTTCAGTAAAAAATCCAAATTGTCGGGGCTCCGAAATCATCAATACATAGCGAATATCATAAAAATGTACTGCTCTATAAGAAATCAATCCCCTAAAATGTATATAAGAATATCCGGTGCGTCTGGTGCGCACGGAAATCAAAATCCTTATATGTGCCATACATGGGCACAAAACAACATCTAGGTGCAACGGGTGTGCACGAAACATCTGTCATACGCAACGTGTGTGCCTGACAGCAAAATCAAGTGCATTTGACATGCACGACAAATTTCGATTTAGTTCATCTGGCGTGCACAAAAATCGTATATCAAAACACTAAAGGTGCATGAAAATTATGCTGGAAACGTAAATCAAATCACTGCATAAAATAGGCGTAAAATCACAATCAATAGCTCAAATGTAATAACTATGCGCAAAATATAAATACCCAGTGGGTGCATAAAACAAATATCATGAAACTCAGTCATAAAAACTAAATCATGCAAACAGAACGCCCAAAATACCGAAATCCAAGATGACGGATACGTGATAATCGAATCACAAAATCGCAAATCATAAATACCATCGTCGGTAGTTCCTCCTTCAAGGTCGAGAAGGTGTCGGTGCTTCCAATGCTAGCAGCGCAAGATATCTACTTGCCTCTTGCTCACGGTCTGGCGTCCTCCGTCTCTGGGTCCTTATCTTCTCTGTGGATTACCAATCTCACAATCAATCGGCTCATCGGCCATATCAGGTGTGCTAACGGGGACGATTCCGTTCTGGCACTTCTCTGGTCATCTCTCGGTCAATCCTCACGACCACTCATAAGGCAGCATATCACTGGCGTCGGCCTCTGGCTCTCTGAATGCACATCACACATCTGATCCTGGGTGCAAACATCATTGCAGCAGTGTCCTGGAAGTAATCCCGCTCAAGGTCTCTTCCGATCTTGCCTATGCCGGTCTGTACGGAGGTTGGTACTCTTGCATAATCTCTTCTCGTTCGATGGACATCTGTGTCCTCAGCACAACATCTTCTTGGAAGCTGGTCGCGTCCCAACACCTCTATAGACATATCTGACCTCTGGTCTCGACGGAAAGTAATGACAGCTCGTCAGCGTCTCGCACGAACCTCTTGTCCGCTTGTCTATATTACCGTCCACTTAGACATCACGTCTCTATCGGCGCAATGCAATGTTCTCGGCTATGGTCAATCCAAGGTCTCTCGCATATCTCTTTACTGCCGAATTTCCCTAAAGTCATCGTCCTTTACTGAAGCTAATTCTTGTTCCGGAACGGCTGCATACACATCGCGC
The DNA here is from genome assembly GCA_030015575.1 of Agapanthus africanus. NCBI lineage: Eukaryota > Viridiplantae > Streptophyta > Magnoliopsida > Asparagales > Amaryllidaceae > Agapanthus > Agapanthus africanus. The sequence continues at coordinate 205,077 of JASDDO010000240.1, read as the reverse complement.
CTCTTTCTGGAAGCTATATCCATATACATTGCCTCTGCATGCGTATCGCATCTCTGATGTCGGCGGAGTAGAACGTCATCTCGTCGAAATCTCTTGCGAACTCTTTACTTCACTCTGCTCAATGTCGACTGATTCAGACTCGTCTCATTGTGGCTGCACGGACTGCGCTCCAACGGCTATGCTCATATCTGGAGTCTCCCAAGCAGTGTGTCCCATCACATAATATCCGAATGATGTCGAACCATCCGATCAATTGTCAGAAAATCATAATCCCTTAAGAGATCAACATCATGGGTACAGTTTAATAGTATCGAGTACATACCACAGCATCAATGGTCCAGCCGTAGAAGGGCAAACCCAAGCCTCACTAATGGCGCCGCGGAACTGCCGCAAACCCTAAGGTTCAAAGGCTTTCACACGGTCATTAAGTCGAGTTAGGGTTTCATTCTTCTAGAGGGTCCATAGAATCGCATGCATGTCTTTCCGTGTACTTCAAACTTGGAAAATGGGCTCCTGATATTCGATCGTCTCTATCGACTCTCAACGAACCTGCGTGAAGTCGCCTCTAGCTGGAATCAATCTATCTGATGACCTCGCATCGATAAGAGAACGAACCACCTGTCCTAGTCATTCATCCTTGGGTGACTAGCGACTCACCAACATATCTCTAAGTATAAACTCATGCTGCAGTAGTGATCGCACGCATTTGGCGTGTCAGGTGTTCAAAGTTCTAAAGTTAAAACCGCGATCAGGACGGTGTCGCTTCGCAGCTAGCCGGTTGAGCACGGGTCGATCCACAGGGAGATGGTTGTATGTCCGTTCGAGTTTTAGACGAGTCAATAAAGAATGTGTATATGTTTATTCAAATCTAACCTATGTGTTTTATATGCAAGTATAAAGTTGTTAAGAAAATGATACGAAAGTGTGAGCTAAAGAAATCCGCACTCAAAACCTTTGAGCCGAGTCTTGACCAATTGAAGCTAGAGCAATCGGCAACAACGTGGATTAGGGTATTTAAGCACGGTATTCATGGAATCCGGCTTATTGACCCTTGTCCGTCCGTTCTTGTCTCTTGCTTTCGCCTCCGGCCAAACCGAACGCAACCGGTCACGGTTAGGAATCACCGTTACCTTGGTAGGGTAGGGTGCCTAATGGAGCACTTGCATAACGTTTGGGCGGAGTTCAAAGGAAAATAATGGGAAAAGAAAATGAGCAAAGAAACATTAACTTACAATATTGTATTTATTCTTAAAAACAACATATTACAACCATTCACAAAACGAACCAAAAAGAGCAAAAGAAAAGATAAACAAAGAATTGAAAAGATTACAAGCAAGTAATTAAAAGTGCATGGAATTTAAGTGCATGAAAGTAAATGAGCAAGAAATGAAACTAGGAACCATAGAACCCAAAACAAGACATGGGTTCGATAACCAAATCTTAAACTTGCAAGCTCAGTTAAGAGGTTGCAAGATCAAGAAAAGGCAAAGAACTCATGGAGAATGAAGCACAAAAGAGAGAACAAAATGATACAACCCCTTGAGATCAATGACCAAAACTTAAACTTGCAAGCTCAATTAAAGGGTTGCAAGATCAAGTTAAGGTAGAGAGCTCAAGGGGGAAGCTAAGCAAAAGAATGATACAAATTAACCCTCATCTTCATTTAACATCCACTCAAAAGCTCTCACAACAATTTAATAGAGGAAAGATGAAGAAGAAGAAGAAGTTGAACTAAAAACTAACAAAAAGTGGGCATAAGAATGAACACCTTGGCTTGGCAAGTTATGGGCTATTTATAGGCAGGAAACAGAGAACCTAGGGCAACATTAAGGCACTATAGGAAGTTACAAAAAATCCCCCAGAAGATGACCAAGTGCGGAGCCCACATGGCCGCGGTTCCGCGGCCTAAGCGCGCTTATGCCGCGGAACCGCGGCCTTATTAGGGAGTTGGGCCATACGATTTGGTGGGTTTTCCTGGTTTGTGGTCCTCTTCAGTGTGGTATAGTACTTTTCTCAGAAACTCTTCACAATTTTTCCAGAATTTCAGTAGATCAAAAGGTGATGTGATGTGGATCTTTTGCCATGATTTTCTCGAGCTCCGCGTAGATTTCTTGGATTTTGTGTTGCCATTGTGCTTTGTGCATGAAAATGACAACCGATTTTGTTAGTGTATATGCCCTAGAGGCCATTACTGTATCATACTAGTTTGTATATTACTTAATGGAAGCTTGGGATATTTACCTTGTATATACAATCTTGCTCAAAATAGTAGTATGCTACTTGGTTTGTTTCTACTTCAATGTGTACATGTGTTAATTTTAGTATATCGCCTATACACATTAGTGGAGCCCTTATGATCTTTGCTTGATTACCAGCGTTGTGATGGCAGTCACACTAGTGGGGCTGGGTAATCTATAAGCACATCCTTATGCAGGTCCCTGGTCGCAGGACTATCGAGACAGGGCATCGATACTCCGGAGTAGACTAGCGCATGCGCTTCTCATCCCACTATGGGAGACGGTCTGTCCCACAGCCGTCGGTAAGTCGTACTTGAGAGAGTATGCGGGTGCTCGTTGGGTTACGAGTACACTGGACAGGACTCGTCGGGAACTGACTAGTTGGTATTATGCCTATCGTCAGTTATCAGTTCCCAGGTGACATGAGTACAGCTTAGTTCGCTGACTTGACACTGTCACTTTGCCTCGAGTGTGTTCCCACTGTACTTTGATTACTACCCTACCACGGCTCAAAGGAGTCGTGCAAACAGGTAGTAGTTGGGTGCAGTCCCGAAGCACTTGGAGGCAGTGACGGTTAGTCAGGATTCATCTCTCTATTGGGGGTTGACATCGCGTTGTGTCTAGGAGAGCCATTACACGAGTAGTCCCTGGCCAGGGCAAACGAGATATACTGGTAGGCTTCCAGTGTTATCTCAGGGTGTTTTGGGCTTCACTCCGACACGACTTGTACCGCTATTGGGGGACTGACGTTTACCGCCCCCTAGGCCCGCCATGCGATGTATCAGACGAACTGACCGGACTGTACGGAGAATGTCACATTCAGGCCCAGTAGGAGTTCAGATGGGTTTCGCCTCGTCAGTCTTCTTGTCGGCATCTACCTGGGGACCGTTACGCACAGCTAGTGCCGCTTGCGGTCTGTGGTTAAACCCACTGCCAGCGTAGTGTCGAGTCTTTAGAGTCCCACACAGAAAGCTATTCGCCTTTAGGCAAAAGAGTAGAGGTCGCATGGTTTTGCGACAGGTCGCATGGTTTTGAGGCAGGGTTCGGTCACATCCGTGCACTTATGCACGTACAGTGTCCGGACAGTTTACACTAGCGGGCTTTGGTTTAAGCCAGATCGTAGTGTACGTATTGGGATTGGATTTATCCAGTATGCATCCGTGTTCCTCGGAACGCGGATGCGGGTGTGTATGCACAGTTGACGGAGAGACAGAGGCAGAGGATTCTCATTAGGGTTGTTGACCGTTGACCGTTGACTATTGACTTTTTGCTCAACCCTAATGAGAATATGATATATGATTAACAATTATATTAATTAAGTATTATGGTGACATGGTTGTTGAGGGATTGACTTTGTTGACCTGTTGACTTTTGTTGACTTGTTGCCTTTGTTGACCGGTTGACTAGGCTTGACTAGTTGACCATCATGATAACTATAGCTATCATTTCATGGCAAAGAATTTTGCTTGCTTGCTCTTTTGTGCAAAATGAGTGCATGAAATAATATGGCTATGGTTGCTTAAACCATCACATAATACTTGATTGATATGAGGTGTTATGATTGTTTTGGATTATGAGAGCCAAATGAGAAAGGTCTTCTCTCATTCTTTCTTGCTCATTCTCTCTCTTGTTCTTGAGCTCTCATATTCCTCCTCTTGCTCTCCCTCTCTTGACTCTATGGTTCACTTGTCTCATGAGTTGAGAACCAAGAACCATAGATAAAATCCCATACAAACTCTTCTCTACTCACTCTAGTTCACAAGGTTTAGCAAACCGAGTGAACTAGTTTCTTCAAAGTTCGAAGAAGAAGCCAAAGGTTGAAGCTTTCAGGTGGATCTATCTTCGGCGCAAGGAGACGACGGGGAGAAGCCGATTCGGACGACCATCGAAGCTTGAAGACGAAGGAGTTCGAGAAAAAGAAAGGTATAACCCCCTAACCGAGTAGTTAGCAACTCGTAGTTAGGTTATTAGTTAGATGTTTAACAAAGATCCGGTTTTGAGTCCATGTTACCACCTCTAAGAAAATCGTTTTTCACCAAATTCCGCATGCCCGAAAGTACCGGGAGAGGTAGCATCGACTTACAGTGGTATCAGAGCCTAGTTAAACTCTATCTAACATGTTAGCAAAGTAGCTAGAAGATCGATAAAAGAAAAGTCACGAAACGAACCCGAGATTTTCAAGTTTCTGCCGATTTTTATTCTGTTCAAAAGTTGATAAATTTCATCTTAAAAATCGGCTCTGGCTTTTGTTAGAATAACCACAAAATTTGGTCCCACGAACGGTTCAAAGCGCTGCGGAAACGCGGCGGGAGCACGCTCCCGCCGCGGTTCCGCGGCCGAGTTGACTCGGCCGAGGTCCAAGTTTGGTGCAGTGTTTTTCTGGGGTTGTTTTGGGATTTTTGGAATATATATTTTCTGCCCAGATTTTCCAGAACGAAAATTTTATTTTTAGGGTCCTGAAAATCCGTATTTTTGATCGAACTTCTAAAAGACTTAAGCTGACGGGTTTTTCTGTGATGTGATATTTGTATTGAACGTCTACTAATCTCTATATGTCGATTAGTGGGGGTTATACAAATCTGTGATCTGTAATGTCATTGGAATGTGTATATGAATTCATTGGATTGTCGCGGGTGAATAGCCGGGGGTTGTGAGACGAGAGTTTTCTTTTCTTTCAATTCATGTAAATTTGTAAATTGATGTAATAATTATTTGTATGGCCGCACAACCGGGTCGGGGTTGTAGTCGTCATTGTATAATTTCTTTTTACTGTTTTTGCTCCTAGGATAGACCAAAGGAGGGGGTGCACAAACTACCGGGTATGCCGAAGTGCCGAGTGGCCTACTCACGGAGTTGAGGGAGGTTGCTTCACTTCGGGTACTTGGCGGGCAGTTTGCCGCACCCGTAGGGGTCTTGGGTGGGGTTTTGGCTATTCACCGCGACCGTGTAATCTGCTTTTCGTTACAGGCTCGTACGAATTGCGGATTCCTAGTATATCCAATGTATTCATCTATGATCTGAAATGGCTATCATTGCAATATATCTATATATGATATTATTTAGGCGTTGCTTATGTTTTACAGCCGCGCTAGCCCAGCCCCCGCTCTATCGTTAGTTAAGTAACCTAACGGGTAATGACGGGGCCCCGTAGCGAATGCGAATGGCATAAGCGTACGTCATATTTTGGTTGTTTTCTGCAATAGTAGGATTAAATGATGCGACGCATTAAAAGAACTAATGCAAGAATTTCACGCATTAAAAGAACTAATGCAAGAAAATAAACCAAGTTGAAATCGTTGGAACACTTTCGGAAAACCACTCGGTTCTTTTCAAAACTAACTTTTAAATGCGGAGCTTGAGCCACTCCTTTTAAAAGCTATCTCGTTCCATCGATTATATCAAGTTCACTACGTTCACGGTTTTGCCAAAACCATTCGTAGCCCTCCGTCGTTTCACATGAATAGTCAATAGTATTCAAGCTGTGTATGTTGGCCAAAGTCAAGGCATAGTGATTGGTAGCTATTGGATATTCATGTGTAGCATAGATAGATGCGTTAGTTTGGGACAGTCGTACTGCCATTTTGGCCAAAGTGAAGGGTAGGTACGGATGGATCCAAATTAACCTGGAGAATGACGGGTAGAACTAGACATGTGACTTATGATATTTTGGCCAAAGTCAAGGTCATAAGAGCATGGGGCGAAAATCCACATCGGGAGTTTCATAAGTACTGAAACTTGCTAGATTTGCATACCACTTGGAGTGTGATGATTCTGGTAGGATTCCTTCAGTTTCGTCACGCGATGATATTTGGATCCCGATCCTACAGTGAGTATATGCTACTCCTCGGGAAATTTCTCACTAAACGATCAATGCTATAAACCTAGTAGGTGTCTAGAAAGGTGTTAGCGGGGCTACGCCCCCAGGGAAAAGAGGTTATTTAATTAAGGAACTTCGCGAAAGCGTTGGAAAACCTCCCTCGAAGTACCGACACCAGCCTGGCCGAACGGTTAAGCAAGTATTGTACGGTGAGATTGATCCTGACTAATTCTTCCTTTTTGGTTTGAGGAGGGATTCGAGAAACAGTGGGAGCCATCCTGTTTAGACAAACTAAAAACCACTCTAAACTTGCAAGAGCATCAAGCTGAGTGTTTCTTCTCTCTCCTAATTGCAGCGACCAATCGACATGACTGGACTTAAGTTACTTCTAGATAAAAACATACTCACAGGGCCAAACTACAAAGATTGGCTCAGGAATGTCAAGATGGCAATCACTTACGACAAGCTGGGGTATCTTCTTACCACCAAAGCTCCCCCTGTCCCTGGTCCCACTTCCAGCGTCGCGGATAAGGAAATCCGTAAGACTTGGGAGATTGATAGCGCGAAGGCCAAGTGCCTCGTACTTGCCTCTATGGACAATGAACATCAGAGGAGGCACGAGAATATGGACTTGGAATCTATATTTCTTCATACAAAAGAACTGTATGGAGAGCAATCTCGTATCGCAAGATACGAAGTGTCGAAAAAGTTATTTTCGGCAAAGATGGCCGTCGGATCATCAGTAGCAGAACACGTGCTTAAGATGATCGGTTACATTGAGGAGCTCGCGGACCTAGGGACCACATTGGAGAGTGAGCTCTATACGGACTTAGTTCTCCAGTCCCTTCCTTCCACTTACGCCCAGTTTATACTGAACTTCAACTTACAAGAAAAAGAAGTTGAACTTTCAGAGCTCCTCAACATGCTGAGGAGCGCAGAGGGCACCCTACAGAAAGGTAGGGAAACATCTACTTTGTTTGTAGGAGGATCATCTTCTTCTAGGTCCAAGGCGAAAGCCAAGGGAAAGAAGAAGAAAGCCCCCGCCAAACCAAGAGGCGGTGTTAGTAAAGTGGATACGAAGGGAAAAGCTAAAGCAACAAAGAAAGCGGGGAAGATTGTGGATAAGGAAGAATGCTTCTATTGTCATAAGAAAGGACACTGGAAGAATGATTGCAGGGCCTGAAAGGCCAGAACACAGGAATTGAAGCAGGTTGCAGCTTCAGCTTCAGGTGTGTATGTTATTGAAAACTGTCTATCAATAAACTCTACTTCCTGGGTATTGGATACCGGATCAGGATCTCATATCTGTAATTCTTTGCAGGCGTTGAGAAACCGTAGTGTTTTGAAATCAGGTGACATGACCCTCAGAGTTGCGAACGGAGCTAGCATGGATGCTAAAGCTGTGGGGGACTATCACCTGGGAATGTCAGATGGACATGTTTTGGTTTTGCGTAATTGTTTTTTTGTACCCAACGCAACTTGTAATATCATTTCTGTATCTTTAGTTTCTAAAGAAGGTTATGAATTTGCGTTTGTAAGCAATGTTGTAAACATTCACCTTAATCAAGTTCTGATTGGGTCAGGTACATTGAGCAATGGTATATACGTATTAAACCAACCACAGATTTTCAATGTCCAGAATACACACAAAAGAAAGTCTCCGGAAATAAATCAGACTTTCTTGTGGCATTGTAGACTGGGTCACATCAATGAGAGAAGGTTGACGAAGTTACATACAGAAGGATATTTGAATGCGTTCGAATATCAATCGTATGCCACTTGTCAATCCTGTCTCAAAGGAAACATGACAAAGACTCTGTTCACTGGACACGGAGTAAGAGCGAGCGAGCTCTTGGGACTCGTACACAGCGACGTGTGCGGTCCAATGTCTACACATGCGCGAAGCGGTTTTTCTTACTTCATTACTTTTACGGATGACTTTTCAAGGTACGGTTATGTCTTCTTAATGAAACATAAGTCCGAAGCTTTTGGAAAATTCCAGGAATATAAGAATGAAGTAGAAAAACAAACCGGCAAAAGTATCAAGATTCTAAGATCGGATCGAGGTGGTGAATACTTGTGTGCCGAGTTCCTGGACTATTTAAAAGAGAATGGAATTCTCTCTCAGCTTACTCCTCCATACACTCCGCAACATAATGGTGTATCGGAGAGACGGAACCGAACCCTATTGGATATGGTACGGTCCATGATGAGTAACGCTGAGTTACCGCGATCATTCTGGGGGTATGCGCTAGAATCAGCTGCGTACCTTTTGAACCGAGTTCCCACTAAGACTGTGCCTACCACACCATATGAGATGTGGTGTGGGAAGAGGCCCCATCTTAATCACATTAAGACATGGGGAATGTAGGGTTCCTAGGCACTCTAATGGAGTCTCACAAGTGATCAAACATGCAAATTTCTAAAAAATACGGTGCCGAGAAACCCTAGAACGGATCGTTAACTAGATATATAGGCGAAGCGAGTAAGTAAATGGAAATATAACTAAAGGGAAGGGACTACAACCTTTGTAGATCCGGTCCACTACTCCCTAAGCTCCGCGATGATCTCCCTCCGCTGTCCAAATCGAACCCTTGACTTTAGCATTGGCATCATCGAAGAATGGGCGGGCTTGATCGTCGGTTCGATGCCGAAGATGATCTACGTCGAGGCATCACAAGAACAAGCTCCAACTTCACCAAGCTTTGAAAACTTGTGAAGTAAACACCCTATACAACTTGGCAAGAGGTAGAGGATGAAGAAATAGGAATTGGGTAGACTTTAGTTTTGGATTTCCCACACTTTTTCATCAATCACCATTGATGTAGCAAGCTTTTTCTCATGTTGAAGAAGAAGAAGATGAAGAAAAAGAATACGATAAGTATTAAGTAAATGATAAATAAATCAATACTTATCATTTACTAACCTTTGGTTAGTTGTAGAGAATGGACCATGTTAACTTGAATGGTTAGGGTTAAGGATGAGACAAGAATGGTGGACTAATTCAAAGCTTCAAGAATCTTCAACTAGCAAACAAAAATAGCAACCATTCTTTTCTCATCTTTTTCCAAAATAAATAAATAAATAAATAAGAAAAAAGAAAACCCTAATCATAATCTTAACCATGGTCTAATTCTTTACACTAACCCTAGCTTGCATGTATCATCAAACATGATACAATTATGTGCACAAAATATATCACATATGCAATGTGCACAAACCAAGTGAGTAAATCCATTTAAAGTGAACCAATACTAGTTAATGCAAAGTAATATATCAAATATATAATTATACATTAGATCATTAAATCAATACTTGATTTAACGATCCGGTCATGTCGCATATAACCGGCTAGTATCCAATGTATCGGCTTATCGAATCAATCCTTGATTCGATAACTAGGTTATATCGCATACAAGCATTCGACACATTCATCGCGAGAATGAAATACGGTATCACATACACGCATTATTCTCGGCCCCGCACATATATCATATGCGCTCCTATTTCGTTTTGCTTGAGCCAGGAAACCTCTGTGTAGGACTCTAAAGACTCGTCAATACGCCGGTAGCGGATGATGATCATATCAAGCACCCACAAGCCGCAAGCGGTCTGCTAAACGTAACGGCCACCCGGGTATTAAGCGATCAGAAGATCGACGAGCAAGCCCGCTCACACTCCTGTGAATCCAACCAGTAACACTTACCGTACATTCCGGTCTGTTCGTCTGATATGTCGCATATCTCGCCTAGGGGTGGTAAACGTCAGACCCCAATAGCTCGATAAGTCATGCCGACTTGAGGTCCATGACATTCGTGAAACTACTGATAACTCTTACCAGTATATCACTGCAACCCTGGCCAGGGATTTCCTGTTATGGCCAGTCGAGCATAGCACAACATCAACCCCCAATACCTGGGGTCTTGGGGTTAGCTTCCTGGGTGCCTGCACATGTCACTGTCCATTCAATATAATTTTCAGAGTCCCGAGTTGATAGCAGATCCCAAATAACCTTCACAGATTTAACAAATTTTCCGATAACAGTTTCTATAAATCCGTATTCTGGGTTTAAGCTCCAGGTTTAGATCTCAATTCATGCACTAGGGTGTTAGGGTGGCCTTTAATAATCTCAATCACACAACATAACTCTCAATTTCCCATAACCATAACTAGGTTTTCCTCAAGTCCACAAAAACACACAATATCGGTTCAATCTAAATATGGGGTATAAGTAATGCATAAACTAAGCTAATGATGCAGAAATTATCTCATTTGACAACTCAAGAATTTTCTTGAGTTGCCCCTAGTGGCCAAAATCCTTGTTTTCTTGGTCCAATATGTAGATCTTGAGCTTATGCATACTTTTAATGAAATGAGGGTAGGGTTTTGGTGATGTTTTAGAGATGAATTGAGGGCTTGAAGATTGGAGGGAGATGAAGGAGCAACAGCAGCAGGAGAAGGGGTGTTGGGGTAAAAATTTACACCCCCGTTGACCGAGTCAAAGTCAAGGTCAACCCCAAGCCAGGTGGGCCCAAGCCCAGGTCAAGCGGGCCCATGCCCAAGTCGAGCCCGCGGCCAGCCTTCCGCCATGCCAACAACAAAAATCATGTAACAAATAATTTTTATGTAATTTTTGTGCATGAATGTATGCAAAATGGGCATAAAGCCAATATTTTGTAAGCCCATGGCTTATGTGCAAAAAAGAAATGGCACATAAGCCATGGGAGGGGCAAAATGCCATTCTGTAGAGCCCAAGGGGCTATATGTAAATATGTAGGCCTATAAAAGGCAACATGATGATGAATAAAGCAACACTTTTCATTCTCTCCAAAAAAATTAAATCTGAGATCTTTCTCCTTCTTCAAGGTTCCAAAACCTTCTTCTTTCTTTTGAATTAAATCAAGAGTTTTACTCTTCCCTTTTCAAACAAATTAGTTTTTCACCACAAAACCCACATAGGGGAACTTGGATCAGTCATCAGATCTTAAAAAGGAGAGATTTTGAGATTTCACATCTCTTGATCTTCAAGATCCAGCAAGCAACAGGAGGAAGAAGAAGAACATCTTTCACTAAACCCCCCCCCCAAAAAAAAGAAGAAGAAGAAAAAAAAAACACATTCAGGAGTCCAACTCCTCTCTGATTTCTCTTCTGAGAAATTTTTTTAGGCTAAAAGCCTGTTGTGCCTCACCTGCGCGCTTGCGCAAGTGCGCAAGTCGCCCGCGTGCCGACACGTGGCGCGCGCGCTTGCGTACCTGCGCAAGTGCGCAAGTCGCCCGCGTGCCGACACGTGGCGCGCGCGCTTGCGCAACTGCGCAAGTGCGCAAGTCGCCCGCGTGCCGACATGTGGCGTGCGCGCTTGCGCACCTGCGCAAGTGCGCAAGTCGCCCGCGTGCCGACACGTGGCGCGCGCGCTTGCGCACCTGCGCAAGTGCGCAAGGCGCCCGCGTGCCGACAGCGCTTGCGCACCTGCGCATCCCTTGGATGTCTTTTCCCCCTCTTTTTGTGTACATACATACATATATACATATGTATACAAATTTATACACACACATACTCCGCAACATTCTCCCCCTCCAAAAAATTTTCGGGCCGGGGCGCTGCCCCGCACCCCGCAAGGGGGCTGCTAGCCCCCTTGACCCCCAGCCCGCTATCCGGGTAGCGGGACCCCCGTAAAAACTCTGCGTGGCTCCCGATATATCCAAAACCCCCCTCTCAAAACACAACACACGTACACTGCACATTGAGTTCGCATGACCATTTTAACCCGTTAATCGGAGGTTCCCTCGCCCCAAAGGCGAGGGGTAATTAACGGCAGCTTAGTCCGCGGCTGCCGGAGATTCGGATCCCCACAATCATTAAACCCCGGCCTACCCTAGGCAGGGGGAATCTGTAGTACGCCTGACAAGCGTGCGCGTATTCCCATCTCAATGGGGTGACGAAAAACACCCTACAGGTTCTGGCACGCCCGGTGGGACCATCTCTCCTCCCATATTTCGGGTTAAATGTTCATGCGAACTCAATCAATATACATATTGATTGCCTATACTAAAATAATGTTTCTATTTGCAGGGGGTTAACAATTTCCAATTGCCATATTCGATGCAAGTCGGTATTTGAACGATTTTTCTTGGCCCCAGCTGGGGGCAAGGCCATCAACACTGACAAAGTAATAAGTCATCCCGGGCAAACTCCAGCGGTACCCCCGACAACTACCCAATCAGGTATCTTCTCTGACCTCTACGTCGTTAAACTGGAAACAGCTGACCTCTACGTCGTTAAACTGGAAACAGCTGACCTCTACGTCGTTAAACTGGAAACAGCAGACCTCTAAGTCGTTAAACTGGAAGCAACAGACCTCTACGTCTTTAAACTGGAAACAGATGACCTCTACGTCTTTAAACTGGAAACAGCATGACCTCTACGTCTTTAAACTGGAAACAGATGACCTCTAAGTCGTTAAACTGGAAATAGCAGGACCACCACGTCGTTAAACTGGGAAACAATCGACCGCCACGTCATTAAACTGGGAATAATCGACCTCTAAGTCGTTAAACTGGGAATGTAAAAAAAAAATGTAAATAAAAAAAAATGTGTAAATAAAAGAAAAATGAAAATAAAGCCGAAATGATGGGGCAACCGCGAATAAAAGCCGAAATGGTAGGGCAATCGCGACCTTCGCGATAAAAAAAAAAGGCTGAAATGATAGAGCAATCGCGGTACCAAAAAAAAAAAAAAAGGGCGGATGATGAGTTGCTCCTGGCATTAGTCCAGTGCAGCAATACAGACGCCAAACAAAAATCCAATTTCCCAAAATTCTTTCAGCCCTACGGCCAGTCCCCAAATTGACTACCGTATACAATCCACGGGCTCAAATAATTCTCAGTATACTCATGCCCCACCGCAACCACCAGTTACGCGGCTGGTCTCCGCCTTTGGAATTATGCTTCATTGGAAAGACCCACTCATGTGTCCTCACGATGCATGAGGAGAACAAACCTTCGTGAGATCCTTACGACTCACCAAGGAAAAACACACTTAGGAGTCCTCACGACTCTTAAGGAGAAAATACACCTGCGGGATCCTTACGACTCGTAGGGAGAAAATGCTTTTATGGGACCCTCACGGCCCATAAAATTGAAAAGTCTTAGGTGATAGGGATCCAAACCTGTCTCCTAAGCCATCGCTCCCCAATCCCCAAGTGGCGAATGATGAGTCGCTCCTGGTACCATATCCAGTGCAGCGATGCAGACGCCAACCAAATTCCAAATCCCAATCCCCAAGTGGCGAATGATGAGTCGCTCCTGGTACCATATTCCAGTGCAGCGATGCAGACGCCAACCAAATTCCAACTCCCATACCCCAACGGCGAATGATGAGTCGCACCTGGTACCATATTCCAGTGCAGCGATGCAGACGCCAACAAAGTCCCGAAATGTTTTTGGCCCTACGGTCTGGATCATACATCCTGCAAAACCGTATACAATCCACGGGCGTAAAACGATCCCAATCTCTCCCAAGTCCTACCGGCGAGACCACATTCAAAGTCCCACCGGCAGGGAAGATTCCAAAAAAAAAAATGAAAATGAAAAAAATGAAAAAAAAAAAGAAGAAAAAAAAAGGAAAAAAAAAAGAAGAAGAACGGTATGTCCACAAGCAAAATGGGCACGGATGAAAACCCGAAAGGGCTCCGTGAGTAAAAACAGCAGGACTGCCGGCGAGTTTGTGAAAACCCGAAAGGGCGCAAACTCGTAAAAAAAAAAGAAAAGAGATGAAATGCACTCGCAAAGTCCTCTCGACTTTGTGAGGAGAAAATTCCCGCGTGAGATCTTTACGACTCACAAAGGAGCAATACACTTAGGAGTCCCCACGACTCCTAAGGAGAAAATACACCTACGAGATCCTTTCGACTCGTAGGGAGAAAATGCTTTTATGGGACCCTCACGGCCCATAAAATTGAAAAGCCTTAGGTGACAGGGATCTAAACCTGTCTCGTAAGCCACCAATTCCCAAATCCTCTCGGGGCACATGATGAGTTGCTCCTGGCATTATTCCAGTGCAGCAATGCAGATGCCAAACGAAAAAAAACCAAATCCAAATCCTCCCGGGGCACATGATGAGTTGCTCCTGGCATTATTCCAGTGCAGCAATGCAGATGCCAAACAAAAAAAAAACCAAAACCAAATCCTCCCGGGGCAAATGATGAGTTGCTCCTGGCATTATTCCAGTGCAGCAATGCAGATGCCGACAAAAATACCAATCCCAAAATTCTCTCATGACGAATGATGATTCGCTCCTGGTACCATATTCCAGTATAGCGATGCTGATGTCAACTCAAGTCAAACAAATCAAACCATCCAATTCCAACATCGACCTTTGCGTCAAACAGCGACACTCCGTGCCGGGGGCACGTCTACCAAATCGCTCCGTAACAGAGCGTCGACCGTCTATGTCGCAAAAAGGGCAGTGCAGGCTCCCGCAAACTGGGAACCCAAATCGCTTCGTAACAGAGCGTCGACCGTCTATGTCGCAAAAAGGGCAGTGCAGGCTCCCGCAAATTGGGAACCCAAATCGCTTCGTTACAGAGCGTCGACCGTCTATGTCGCAAAAAGGGCAGTGCAGGCTCCCGCAAACTGGGAACCCAAATCGCTCCGGATCAGAGCGTCGACCGTCTATGTCGCAAAAAGGGCAGTGTAGGCTCCCGCAAATTGGGAACCCAAATCGCTTCGGATCAGAGCGTCGACCGTCTATGTCGTAAAAAGGGCAGTGCAGGCTCCCGCAAACTGGGAACCCAAATCGCTCCGGATCAGGGCGTCGACCGTCTATGTCGCAAAAAGGGCAGTGCAGGCTCCCGCAAATTGGGAACCCAAATCGCTTCGTAACAGAGCGTCGACCGTCTATGTCGCAAAAAGGGCAGTGCAGGCTCCCGCAAATTGGGAACCCAAATCGCTCCGTAACAGAGCGTCGACCGTCTATGTCGCAAAAAGGGCAGTGCAGGCTCCCGCAAATTGGGAACCCAAATCGCTCCGGATCAGAGCGTCGACCGTCTATGTCGCAAAAAGGGCAGTGCAGGCTCCCGCAAACTGGGAACCCAAATCGCTTCGGATCAGAGCGTCGACCGTCTATGTCGCAAAAAGGGCAGTGCAGGCTCCCGCAAACTGGGAACCCAAATCGCTTCGTAACAGAGCGTCGACCGTCTATGTCGCAAAAAGGGCAGTGCAGGCTCCCGCAAATTGGGAACCCAAATCGCTTCGTTACAGAGCGTCGACCGTCTATGTCGCAAAAAGGGCAGTGCAGGCTCCCGCAAACTGGGAACCCAAATCGCTCCGGATCAGAGCGTCGACCGTCTATGTCGCAAAAAGGGCAGTGCAGGCTCCCGCAAATTGGGAACCCAAATCGCTTCGGATCAGAGCGTCGACCGTCTATGTCGCAAAAAGGGCAGTGCAGGCTCCCGCAAATTGGGAACCCAAATCGCTTCGTTACAGAGCGTCGACCGTCTATGTCGCAAAAAGGGCAGTGCAGGCTCCCGCAAACTGGGAACCCAAATCGCTCCGGATCAGAGCGTCGACCGTCTATGTCGCAAAAAGGGCAGTGCAGGCTCCCGCAAATTGGGAACCCAAATCGCTTCGGATCAGAGTGTCGACCGTCTATGTCGTAAAAAGGGCAGTGCAGGCTCCCGCAAATTGGGAACCCAAATCGCTTCGGATCAGAGCGTCGACCGTCTATGTCGTAAAAAGGGCAGTGCAGGCTCCCGCAAACTGGGAACCCAAATCGCTCCGGATCAGGGCGTCGACCGTCTATGTCGCAAAAAGGGCAGTGCAGGCTCCCGCAAATTGGGAACCCAAATCGCTTCGTAACAGAGCGTCGACCGTCTATGTCGTAAAAAGGGCAGTGCAGGCTCCCGCAAACTGGGAACCCAAATCGCTCCGGATCAGAGCGTCGACCGTCTATGTCGCAAAAAGGGCAGTGCAGGCTCCCGCAAATTGGGAACCCAAATCGCTTCGGATCAGAGCGTCGACCGTCTATGTCGTAAAAAGGGCAGTGCAGGCTCCCGCAAACTGGGAACCCAAATCGCTCCGGATCAGGGCGTCGACCGTCTATGTCGCAAAAAGGGCAGTGCAGGCTCCCGCAAATTGGGAACCCAAATCGCTTCGTAACAGAGCGTCGACCGTCTATGTCGCAAAAAGGGCAGTGCAGGCTCCCGCAAATTGGGAACCCAAATCGCTCCGTAACAGAGCGTCGACCGTCTATGTCGCAAAAAGGGCAGTGCAGGCTCCCGCAAATTGGGAACCCAAATCGCTCCGGATCAGAGCGTCGACCGTCTATGTCGCAAAAAGGGCAGTGCAGGCTCCTGCAAACTGGGAACCCAAATCGCTTCGGATCAGAGCGTCGACCGTCTATGTCGCAAAAAGGGCAGTGCAGGCTCCCGCAAACTGGGAACCCAAATCGCTTCGTAACAGAGCGTCGACCGTCTATGTCGCAAAAAGGGCAGTGCAGGCTCCCGCAAATTGGGAACCCAAATCGCTTCGTTACAGAGCGTCGACCGTCTATGTCGCAAAAAGGGCAGTGCAGGCTCCCGCAAACTGGGAACCCAAATCGCTCCGGATCAGAGCGTCGACCGTCTATGTCGCAAAAAGGGCAGTGCAGGCTCCCGCAAATTGGGAACCCAAATCGCTTCGGATCAGAGCGTCGACCGTCTATGTCGCAAAAAGGGCAGTGCAGGCTCCCGCAAATTGGGAACCCAAATCGCTTCGTTACAGAGCGTCGACCGTCTATGTCGCAAAAAGGGCAGTGCAGGCTCCCGCAAACTGGGAACCCAAATCGCTCCGGATCAGAGCGTCGACCGTCTATGTCGCAAAAAGGGCAGTGCAGGCTCCCGCAAATTGGGAACCCAAATCGCTTCGGATCAGAGTGTCGACCGTCTATGTCGTAAAAAGGGCAGTGCAGGCTCCCGCAAATTGGGAACCCAAATCGCTTCGGATCAGAGCGTCGACCGTCTATGTCGTAAAAAGGGCAGTGCAGGCTCCCGCAAACTGGGAACCCAAATCGCTCCGGATCAGGGCGTCGACCGTCTATGTCGCAAAAAGGGCAGTGCAGGCTCCCGCAAATTGGGAACCCAAATCGCTTCGTAACAGAGCGTCGACCGTCTATGTCGTAAAAAGGGCAGTGCAGGCTCCCGCAAACTGGGAACCCAAATCGCTCCGGATCAGGGCGTCGACCGTCTATGTCGCAAAAAGGGCAGTGCAGGCTCCCGCAAATTGGGAACCCAAATCGCTTCATAACAGAGCGTCGACCGTCTATGTCGCAAAAAGGGCAGTGCAGGCTCCCGCAAATTGGGAACCCAAATCGCTCCGTAACAGAGCGTCGACCGTCTATGTCGCAAAAAGGGCAGTGCAGGCTGCCGCAAATTGGGAACCCAAATCGCTCCGAATCAGAGCGTCGACCGTCCATGTCGCAAAAAGGGCAGTGCAGGCTTCCTACAAAGCAGGAACCAGATCGCTCCGAGCCAGGGAAACGTCTACCACGGACACTCCCTCTCGGAGACGCGTTAAGCGTCGACCGTCCATGTCGTAAAACGGGCAGTGCGGGCTCCCCACAAATCGGGAACCAAATCACTCCGGGTCAGGGAAACGTCTACCACGGACACTCCGTCTCGGAGACGCGTTAAGCGTCGACCGTCCATGTCGTAAAACGGGCATTGCAGGCTTCCTACAAAGCAGGAACCAGATCGCTCTGAGCCAGGGAAACGTCTACCACGGACACTCCGTCTCGGAGACGCGTTAAGCGTCGACCGTCCATGTCGCAAAAAGGGCAGTGCAGGCTTCCTACAAAGAAGGAACCAGATCGCTCCGAGCTAAGGAAACGTCTACCACGGACACTCCGTCTCGGAGACGCGTTAAGCGTCGACCGTCCATGTCGTAAAACGGGCAGTGCGGGCTCCCCACAAATCGGGAACCAAATCACTCCGGGTCAGGGAAACGTCTACCACGGACACTCCGTCTCGGAGACGCGTTAAGCGTCGACCGTCCATGTCGTAAAACGGGCAGTGCAAGCTCCCCACAAATCGGGAACCAAATCACTCCGTGTCAGGGAAACGTCTACCACGGACACTCCGTCTCGGAGACGCGTCAAGCGTCGACCGTCCATGTCGTAAAAAGGGCAGTGCGTCCCAAAAAGTAGGAACCAAAGCAAGTCGCCTCCACGTGAAAGAAGATCCACCAATTTCATGCACACGACCCATATATGCTGTGTGCATTTATTGATGGGGGGCACTTTGTTGGGGTAAAAATTTACACCCCCGTTGACCGAGTCAAAGTCAAGGTCAACCCCAAGCCAGGTGGGCCCAAGCCCAGGTCAAGCGGGCCCATGCCCAAGTCGAGCCCGCGGCCAGCCTTCCGCCATGCCAACAACAAAAATCATGTAACAAATAATTTTTATGTAATTTTTGTGCATGAATGTATGCAAAATGGGCATAAAGCCAATATTTTGTAAGCCCATGGCTTATGTGCAAAAAAGAAATGGCACATAAGCCATGGGAGGGGCAAAATGCCATTCTGTAGAGCCCAAGGGGCTATATGTAAATATGTAGGCCTATAAAAGGCAACATGATGATGAATAAAGCAACACTTTTCATTCTCTCCAAAAAAATTAGATCTGAGATCTTTCTCCTTCTTCAAGGTTCCAAAACCTTCTTCTTTCTTTTCAATTAAATCAAGAGTTTTACTCTTCCCTTTTCAAACAAATTAGTTTTTCACCACAAAACCCACATAGGGGAACTTGGATCAGTCATCAGATCTTAAAAAGGAGAGATTTTGAGATTTCACATCTCTTGATCTTCAAGATCCAGCAAGCAACAGGAGGAAGAAGAAGAACATCTTTCACTAAACCCCCCCCCCAAAAAAAAAGAAGAAGAAGAAAAAAAAAACACATTCAGGAGTCCAACTCCTCTCTGATTTCTCTTCTGAGAAATTTTTTTAGGCTAAAAGCCTGTTGTGCCTCACCTGCGCGCTTGCGCAAGTGCGCAAGTCGCCCGCGTGCCGACACGTGGCGCGCGCGCTTGCGTACCTGCGCAAGTGCGCAAGTCGCCCGCGTGCCGACACGTGGCGCGCGCGCTTGCGCAACTGCGCAAGTGCGCAAGTCGCCCGCGTGCCGACATGTGGCGTGCGCGCTTGCGCACCTGCGCAAGTGCGCAAGTCGCCCGCGTGCCGACACGTGGCGCGCGCGCTTGCGCACCTGCGCAAGTGCGCAAGGCGCCCGCGTGCCGACAGCGCTTGCGCACCTGCGCATCCCTTGGATGTCTTTTCCCCCTCTTTTTGTGTACATACATACATATATACATATGTATACAAATTTATACACACACATACTCCGCAACATTCTCCCCCTCCAAAAAATTTTCGGGCCGGGGCGCTGCCCCGCACCCCGCAAGGGGGCTGCTAGCCCCCTTGACCCCCAGCCCGCTATCCGGGTAGCGGGACCCCCGTAAAAACTCTGCGTGGCTCCCGATATATCCAAAACCCCCCTCTCAAAACACAACACACGTACACTGCACATTGAGTTCGCATGACCATTTTAACCCGTTAATCGGAGGTTCCCTCGCCCCAAAGGCGAGGGGTAATTAACGGCAGCTTAGTCCGCGGCTGCCGGAGATTCGGATCCCCACAATCATTAAACCCCGGCCTACCCTAGGCAGGGGGAATCTGTAGTACGCCTGACAAGCGTGCGCGTATTCCCATCTCAATGGGGTGACGAAAAACACCCTACAAGGGGAAGAGCGAGAAAGAATTTGAGAGGAAGAATGAAGAGATGGCTAAGTCCAAGGTCAAAGGAAGACCATACCTCTCTCTCTCACCATACCTCATTTCTTTATTCCTATCCCATTTTCTTTTCCTTTCCTTTTTCTCCAAAATTCCTTTCTCACTCAAAAGTAACCCCAAAAGAAACATGGTGGAAAAATGCACAAGTGTAAGAAAAATGATATGTGCATGTTTTGCACAAAAATGCTAAAAAACCGATTAGCGATTTTTAATCGCGATTAGCACTAAATTAGCATATAACTAATCATAAAAACATATAATGGCATAATTCTATAAAATAAGCTATTTTAGAATTTTCCATAATTTTTCCAATTTTTCTGTATTTAATTATACCTAAATATTAAAATATTCAGTAAAATAATATCAAATTATAAAAATTCCCAAAAATAATATTTTATTTTTTTGAAATGTTGCAATCTTCCCCTCTTAAATAAATTCGGTCCCCGAATTTAAATTTAAACCCCCATACTAAAACATTTCAGTAAAAAATCCAAATTGTCGGGGCTCCGAAATCATCAATACATAGCGAATATCATAAAAATGTACTGCTCTATAAGAAATCAATCCCCTAAAATGTATATAAGAATATCCGGTGCGTCTGGTGCGCACGGAAATCAAAATCCTTATATGTGCCATACATGGGCACAAAACAACATCTAGGTGCAACGGGTGTGCACGAAACATCTGTCATACGCAACGTGTGTGCCTGACAGCAAAATCAAGTGCATTTGACATGCACGACAAATTTCGATTTAGTTCATCTGGCGTGCACAAAAATCGTATATCAAAACACTAAAGGTGCATGAAAATTATGCTGGAAACGTAAATCAAATCACTGCATAAAATAGGCGTAAAATCACAATCAATAGCTCAAATGTAATAACTATGCGCAAAATATAAATACCCAGTGGGTGCATAAAACAAATATCATGAAACTCAGTCATAAAAACTAAATCATGCAAACAGAACGCCCAAAATACCGAAATCCAAGATGACGGATACGTGATAATCGAATCACAAAATCGCAAATCATAAATACCATCGTCGGTAGTTCCTCCTTCAAGGTCGAGAAGGTGTCGGTGCTTCCAATGCTAGCAGCGCAAGATATCTACTTGCCTCTTGCTCACGGTCTGGCGTCCTCCGTCTCTGGGTCCTTATCTTCTCTGTGGATTACCAATCTCACAATCAATCGGCTCATCGGCCATATCAGGTGTGCTAACGGGGACGATTCCGTTCTGGCACTTCTCTGGTCATCTCTCGGTCAATCCTCACGACCACTCATAAGGCAGCATATCACTGGCGTCGGCCTCTGGCTCTCTGAATGCACATCACACATCTGATCCTGGGTGCAAACATCATTGCAGCAGTGTCCTGGAAGTAATCCCGCTCAAGGTCTCTTCCGATCTTGCCTATGCCGGTCTGTACGGAGGTTGGTACTCTTGCATAATCTCTTCTCGTTCGATGGACATCTGTGTCCTCAGCACAACATCTTCTTGGAAGCTGGTCGCGTCCCAACACCTCTATAGACATATCTGACCTCTGGTCTCGACGGAAAGTAATGACAGCTCGTCAGCGTCTCGCACGAACCTCTTGTCCGCTTGTCTATATTACCGTCCACTTAGACATCACGTCTCTATCGGCGCACTGCAATGTTCTCGGCTATGGTCAATCCAAGGTCTCTCGCATATCTCTTTACTGCCGAATTTCCCGGAAGTCATCGTCCTTTACTGAAGCTAATTCTTGTTCCGGAACGGCTGCATACACATCGCGCCTCTTTCTGGAAGCTATATCCATATACATTGCCTCTGCATGCGTATCGCATCTCTGATGTCGGCGGAGTAGAACGTCATCTCGTCGAAATCTCTTGCGAACTCTTTACTTCACTCTGCTCAATGTCGACTGATTCAGACTCGTCTCATTGTGGCTGCACGGACTGCGCTCCAACGGCTATGCTCATATCTGGAGTCTCCCAAGCAGTGTGTCCCATCACATAATATCCGAATGATGTCGAACCATCCGATCAATTGTCAGAAAATCATAATCCCTTAAGAGATCAACATCATGGGTACAGTTTAATAGTATCGAGTACATACCACAGCATCAGTGGTCCAGCCGTAGAAGGGCAAACCCAAGCCTCACTAATGGCGCCGCGGAACTGCCGCAAACCCTAAGGTTCAAAGGCTTTCACACGGTCATTAAGTCGAGTTAGGGTTTCATTCTTCTAGAGGGTCCATAGAATCGCCTGCATGTCTTTCCGTGTACTTCAAACTTGGAAAATGGGCTCCTGATATTCGATCGTCTCTATCGACTCTCAACGAACCTGCGTGAAGTCGCCTCTAGCTGGAATCAATCTATCTGATGACCTCGCATCGATAAGAGAACGAACCACCTGTCCTAGTCATTCATCCTTGGGTGACTAGCGACTCACCAACATATCTCTAAGTATAAACTCATGCTGCAGTAGTGATCGCACGCATTTGGCGTGTCAGGTGTTCAAAGTTCTAAAGTTAAAACCGCGATCAGGACGGTGTCGCTTCGCAGCTAGCCGGTTGAGCACGGGTCGATCCACAGGGTGATGGTTGTATGTCCGTTCGAGTTTTAGACGAGTCAATAAAGAATGTGTATATGTTTATTCAAATCTAACCTATGTGTTTTATATGCAAGTATAAAGTTGTTAAGAAAATGATACGAAAGTGTGAGCTAAAGAAATCCGCACTCAAAACCTTTGAGCCGAGTCTTGACCAATTGAAGCTAGAGCAATCGGCAACAACGTGGATTAGGGTATTTAAGCACGGTATTCATGGAATCCGGCTTATTGACCCTTGTCCGTCCGTTCTTGTCTCTTGCTTTCGCCTCCGGCCAAACCGAACGCAACCGGTCACGGTTAGGAATCACCGTTACCTTGGTAGGGTAGGGTGCCTAATGGAGCACTTGCATAACGTTTGGGCGGAGTTCAAAGGAAAATAATGGGAAAAGAAAATGAGCAAAGAAACATTAACTTACAATATTGTATTTATTCTTAAAAACAACATATTACAACCATTCACAAAACGAACCAAAAAGAGCAAAAGAAAAGATAAACAAAGAATTGAAAAGATTACAAGCAAGTAATTAAAAGTGCATGGAATTTAAGTGCATGAAAGTAAATGAGCAAGAAATGAAACTAGGAACCATAGAACCCAAAACAAGACATGGGTTCGATAACCAAATCTTAAACTTGCAAGCTCAGTTAAGAGGTTGCAAGATCAAGAAAAGGCAAAGAACTCATGGAGAATGAAGCACAAAAGAGAGAACAAAATGATACAACCCCTTGAGATCAATGACCAAAACTTAAACTTGCAAGCTCAATTAAAGGGTTGCAAGATCAAGTTAAGGTAGAGAGCTCAAGGGGGAAGCTAAGCAAAAGAATGATACAAATTAACCCTCATCTTCATTTAACATCCGCTCAAAAGCTCTCACAACAATTTAATAGAGGAAAGATGAAGAAGAAGAAGAAGTTGAACTAAAAACTAACAAAAAGTGGGCATAAGAATGAACACCTTGGCTTGGCAAGTTATGGGCTATTTATAGGCAGGAAACAGAGAACCTAGGGCAACATTAAGGCACTATAGGAAGTTACAAAAAATCCCCCAGAAGATGACCAAGTGCGGAGCCCACATGGCCGCGGTTCCGCGGCCTAAGCGCGCTTATGCCGCGGAACCGCGGCCTTATTAGGGAGTTGGGCCATACGATTTGGTGGGTTTTCCTGGTTTGTGGTCCTCTTCAGTGTGGTATAGTACTTTTCTCAGAAACTCTTCACAATTTTTCCAGAATTTCAGTAGATCAAAAGGTGATGTGATGTGGATCTTTTGCCATGATTTTCTCGAGCTCCGCGTAGATTTCTTGGATTTTGTGTTGCCATTGTGCTTTGTGCATGAAAATGACAACCGATTTTGTTAGTGTATATGCCCTAGAGGCCATTACTGTATCATACTAGTTTGTATATTACTTAATGAAAGCTTGGGATATTTACCTTGTATATACAATCTTGCTCAAAATAGTAGTATGCTACTTGGTTTGTTTCTACTTCAATGTGTACATGTGTTAATTTTAGTATATCGCCTATACACATTAGTGGAGCCCTCAGGATCTTTGCTTGATTACCAGCGTTGTGATGGCAGTCACACTAGTGGGGCTGGGTAATCTATAAGCACATCCTTATGCAGGTCCCTGGTCGCAGGACTATCGAGACAGGGCATCGATACTCCGGAGTAGACTAGCGCATGCGCTTCTCATCCCACTATGGGAGACGGTCTGTCCCACAGCCGTCGGTAAGTCGTACTTGAGAGAGTATGCGGGTGCTCGTTGGGTTACGAGTACACTGGACAGGACTCGTCGGGAACTGACTAGTTGGTATTATGCCTATCGTCAGTTATCAGTTCCCAGGTGACATGAGTACAGCTTAGTTCGCTGACTTGACACTGTCACTTTGCCTCGAGTGTGTTCCCACTGTACTTTGATTACTACCCTACCACGGCTCAAAGGAGTCGTGCAAACAGGTAGTAGTTGGGTGCAGTCCCGAAGCACTTGGAGGCAGTGACGGTTAGTCAGGATTCGTCTCTCCCGGTATTGGGGGTTGACATCGCGTTGTGTCTAGGAGAGCCATTACACGAGTAGTCCTTGGCCAGGGCAAACGAGATATACTGGTAGGCTTCCAGTGTTATCTCAGGGTGTTTTGGGCTTCACTCCGACACGACTTGTACCGCTATTGGGGGACTGACGTTTACCGCCCCCTAGGCCCGCCATGCGATGTATCAGACGAACAGACCGGACTGTACGGAGAATGTCACATTCAGGCCCAGTAGGAGTTCAGATGGGTTTCGCCTCGTCAGTCTTCTTGTCGGCATCTACCTGGGGACCGTTACGCACAGCTAGTGCCGCTTGCGGTCTGTGGTTAAACCCACTGCCAGCGTAGTGTCGAGTCTTTAGAGTCCCACACAGAAAGCTATTCGCCTTTAGGCAAAAGAGTAGAGGTCGCATGGTTTTGCGACAGGTCGCATGGTTTTGAGGCAGGGTTCGGTCACATCCGTGCACTTATGCACGTACAGTGTCCGGACAGTTTACACTAGCGGGCTTTGGTTTAAGCCAGATCGTAGTGTACGTATTGGGATTGGATTTATCCAGTATGCATCCGTGTTCCTCGGAACGCGGATGCGGGTGTGTATGCACAGTTGACGGAGAGACAGAGGCAGAGGATTCTCATTAGGGTTGTTGACCGTTGACCGTTGACTATTGACTTTTTGCTCAACCCTAATGAGAATATGATATATGATTAACAATTATATTAATTAAGTATTATGGTGACATGGTTGTTGAGGGATTGACTTTGTTGACCTGTTGACTTTTGTTGACTTGTTGCCTTTGTTGACCGGTTGACTAGGCTTGACTAGTTGACCATCATGATAACTATAGCTATCATTTCATGGCAAAGAATTTTGCTTGCTTGCTCTTTTGTGCAAAATGAGTGCATGAAATAATATGGCTATGGTTGCTTAAACCATCACATAATACTTGATTGATATGAGGTGTTATGATTGTTTTGGATTATGAGAGCCAAATGAGAAAGGTCTTCTCTCATTCTTTCTTGCTCATTCTCTCTCTTGTTCTTGAGCTCTCATATTCCTCCTCTTGCTCTCCCTCTCTTGACTCTATGGTTCACTTGTCTCATGAGTTGAGAACCAAGAACCATAGATAAAATCCCATACAAACTCTTCTCTACTCACTCTAGTTCACAAGGTTTAGCAAACCGAGTGAACTAGTTTCTTCAAAGTTCGAAGAAGAAGCCAAAGGTTGAAGCTTTCAGGTGGATCTATCTTCGGCGCAAGGAGACGACGGGGAGAAGCCGATTCGGACGACCATCGAAGCTTGAAGACGAAGGAGTTCGAGAAAAAGAAAGGTATAACCCCCTAACCGAGTAGTTAGCAATTCGTAGTTAGGTTATTAGTTAGATGTTTAACAAAGATCCGGTTTTGAGTCCATGTTACCACCTCTAAGAAAATCGTTTTTCACCAAATTCCGCATGCCCCAAAGTACCGGGAGAGGTAGCATGGACTTACAGTGGTATCAGAGCCTAGTTAAACTCTATCTAACATGTTAGCAAAGTAGCTAGAAGATCGATAAAAGAAAAGTCACGAAACGAACCCGAGATTTTCAAGTTTCTGCCGATTTTTATTCTGTTCAAAAGTTGATAAATTTCATCTTAAAAATCGGCTCTGGCTTTTGTTAGAATAACCACAAAATTTGGTCCCACGAACGGTTCAAAGCGCTACGGAAACGCGGCGGGAGCACGCTCCCGCCGCGGTTCCGCGGCCGAGTTGACTCGGCCGAGGTCCAAGTTTGGTGCAGTGTTTTTCTGGGGTTGTTTTGGGATTTTTGCAATATATATTTTCTGCCCAGATTTTCCAGAACGAAAATTTTATTTTTGGGGTCCTGAAAATCCGTATTTTTGATCGAACTTCTAAAAGACTTAAGCTGACGGGTTTTTCTGTGATGTGATATTTGTATTGAACGTCTACTAATCTCTATATGTCGATTAGTGGGGGTTATACAAATCTGTGATCTGTAATGTCATTGGAATGTGTATATGAATTCATTGGATTGTCGCGGGTGAATAGCCGGGGGTTGTGAGACGAGAGTTTTCTTTTCTTTCAATTCATGTAAATTTGTAAATTGATGTAATAATTATTTGTATGGCCGCACAACCGGGTCGGGGTTGTAGTCGTCATTGTATAATTTCTTTTTACTGTTTTTGCTCCTAGGATAGACCAAAGGAGGGGGTGCACAAACTACCGGGTATGCCGAAGTGCCGAGTGGCCTACTCACGGAGTTGAGGGAGGTTGCTTCACTTCGGGTACTTGGCGGGCAGTTTGCCGCACCCGTAGGGGTCTTGGGTGGGGTTTTGGCTATTCACCGCGACCGTGTAATCTGCTTTTCGTTACAGGCTCGTACGAATTGCGGATTCCTAGTATATCCAATGTATTCATCTGTGATCTGAAATGGCTATCATTGCAATATATCTATATATGATATTATTTAGGCGTTGCTTATGTTTTACAGCCGCGCTAGCCCAGCCCCCGCTCTGTCGTTAGTTAAGTAACCTAACGGGTAATGACGGGGCCCCGTGGCGAATGCGAATGGCATAAGCGTACGTCATATTTTGGTTGTTTTCTGCAATAGTAGGATTAAATGATGCGACGCATTAAAAGAACTAATGCAAGAATTTCACGCATTAAAAGAACTAATGCAAGAAAATAAACCAAGTTGAAATCGTTGGAACACTTTCGGAAAACCACTCGGTTCTTTTCAAAACTAACTTTTAAATGCGGAGCTTGAGCCACTCCTTTTAAAAGCTATCTCGTTCCATCGATTATATCAAGTTCACTACGTTCACGGTTTTGCCAAAACCATTCGTAGCCCTCCGTCGTTTCACATGAATAGTCAATAGTATTCAAGCTGTGTATGTTGGCCAAAGTCAAGGCATAGTGATTGGTAGCTATTGGATATTCATGTGTAGCATAGATAGATGCGTTGGTTTGGGACAGTCGTACTGCCATTTTGGCCAAAGTGAAGGGTAGGTACGGATGGATCCAAATTAACCTGGAGAATGACGGGTAGAACTAGACATGTGACTTATGATATTTTGGCCAAAGTCAAGGTCATAAGAGCATGGGGCAAAAATCCACATCGGGAGTTTCATAAGTACTGAAACTTGCTAGATTTGCATACCACTTGGAGTGTGATGATTCTGGTAGGATTCCTTCAGTTTCGTCACGCGATGATATTTGGATCCCGATCCTACAGTGAGTATATGCTACTCCTCGGGAAATTTCTCACTAAACGATCAATGCTATAAACCTAGTAGGTGTCTAGAAAGGTGTTAGCGGGGCTACGCCCCCAGGGAAAAGAGGTTATTTAATTAAGGAACTTCGCGAAAGCGTTGGAAAACCTCCCTCGAAGTACCGACACCAGCCTGGCCGAACGGTTAAGCAAGTATTGTACGGTGAGATTGATCCTGACTAATTCTTCCTTTTTGGTTTGAGGAGGGATTCGAGAAACAGTGGGAGCCATCCTGTTTAGACAAACTAAAAACCACTCTAAACTTGCAAGAGCATCAAGCTGAGTGTTTCTTCTCTCTCCTAATTGCAGCGACCAATCGACATGACTGGACTTAAGTTACTTCTAGATAAAAACATACTCACAGGGCCAAACTACAAAGATTGGCTCAGGAATGTCAAGATGGCAATCACTTACGACAAGCTGGGGTATCTTCTTACCACCAAAGCTCCCCCTGTCCCTGGTCCCACTTCCAGCGTCGCGGATAAGGAAATCCGTAAGACTTGGGAGATTGATAGCGCGAAGGCCAAGTGCCTCGTACTTGCCTCTATGGACAATGAACATCAGAGGAGGCACGAGAATATGGACTTGGAATCCATATTTCTTCATACAAAAGAACTGTATGGAGAGCAATCTCGTATCGCAAGATACGAAGTGTCGAAAAAGTTATTTTCGGCAAAGATGGACGTCGGATCATCAGTAGCAGAACACGTGCTTAAGATGATCGGCTACATTGAGGAGCTCGCGGACCTAGGGACCACATTGGAGAGTGAGCTCTAGACGGACTTAGTTCTCCAGTCCCTTCCTTCCACTTACGCCCAGTTTATACTGAACTTCAACTTACAAGAAAAAGAAGTTGAACTTTCAGAGCTCCTCAACATGCTGAGGAGCGCAGAGGGCACCCTACAGAAAGGTAGGGAAACATCTACTTTGTTTGTAGGAGGATCATCTTCTTCTAGGTCCAAGGCGATAGCCAAGGGAAAGAAGAAGAAAGCCCCCGCCAAACCAAGAGGCGGTGTTAGTAAAGTGGATACGAAGGGAAAAGCTAAAGCAACAAAGAAAGCGGGGAAGATTGTGGATAAGGAAGAATGCTTCTATTGTCATAAGAAAGGACACTGGAAGAATGATTGCAGGGCCTGAAAGGCCAGAACACAGGAATTGAAGCAGGTTGCAGCTTCGGCTTCAGGTGTGTATGTTATTGAAAACTGTCTATCAATAAACTCTACTTCCTGGGTATTGGATACCGGATCAGGATCTCATATCTATAATTCTTTGCAGGCGTTGAGAAACCGTAGTGTTTTGAAATCAGGTGACATGACCCTCAGAGTTGCGAACGGAGCTAGCATGGATGCTAAAGCTGTGGGGGACTATCACCTGGGAATGTCAGATGGACATGTTTTGGTTTTGCGTAATTGTTTTTTTGTACCCAACGCAACTTGTAATATCATTTCCGTATCTTTAGTTTCTAAAGAAGGTTATGAATTTGCGTTTGTAAGCAATGTTTTAAACATTCACCTTAATCAAGTTCTGATTGGGTCAGGTACATTGAGCAATGGTATATACGTATTAAACCAACCACAGATTTTCAATGTCCAGAATACACACAAAAGAAAGTCTCCGGAAATAAATCAGACTTTCTTGTGGCATTGTAGACTGGGTCACATCAATGAGAGAAGGTTGACGAAGTTACATACAGAAGGATATTTGAATGCGTTCGAATATCAATCGTATGCCACTTGTCAATCCTGTCTCAAAGGAAACATGACAAAGACTCCGTTCACTGGACACGGAGTAAGAGCGAGCGAGCTCTTGGGACTCGTACACAGCGACGTGTGCGGTCCAATGTCTACACATGCGCGAAGCGGTTTTTCTTACTTCATTACTTTTACGGATGACTTTTCAAGGTACGGTTATGTCTTCTTAATGAAACATAAGTCCGAAGCTTTTGGAAAATTCCAGGAATATAAGAATGAAGTAGAAAAACAAACCGGCAAAAGTATCAAGATTCTAAGATCGGATCGAGGTGGTGAATACTTGTGTGCCGAGTTCCTGGACTATTTAAAAGAGAATGGAATTCTCTCTCAGCTTACTCCTCCATACACTCCGCAACATAATGGTGTATCGGAGAGACGGAACCGAACCCTATTGGATATGGTACGGTCCATGATGAGTAACGCTGAGTTACCGCGATCATTCTGGGGGTATGCGCTAGAATCAGCTGCGTACCTTTTGAACCGAGTTCCCACTAAGACTGTGCCTACCACACCATATGAGATGTGGTGTGGGAAGAGGCCCCATCTTAATCACATTAAGACATGGGGAATGTAGGGTTCCTAGGCACTCTAATGGAGTCTCACAAGTGATCAAACATGCAAATTTCTAAAAAATACGGTGCCGAGAAACCCTAGAACGGATCGTTAACTAGATATATAGGCGAAGCGAGTAAGTAAATGGAAATATAACTAAAGGGAAGGGACTACAACCTTTGTAGATCCGGTCCACTACTCCCTAAGATCCGCGATGATCTCCCTCCGCTGTCCAAATCGAACCCTTGACTCTAGCATTGGCATCATCAAAGAATGGGCTGGCTTGATCGTCGGTTCGATGCCGAAGATGATCTACGTCGAGGCATCACAAGAACAAGCTCCAACTTCACCAAGCTTTGAAAACTTGTGAAGTAAACACCCTATACAACTTGGCAAGAGGTAGAGGATGAAGAAATAGGAATTGGTTAGACTTTAGTTTTGGATTTCCCACACTTTTTCATCAATCACCATTGATGTAGCAAGCTTTTTCTCATGTTGAAGAAGAAGAAGATGAAGAAAAAGAATACGATAAGTATTAAGTAAATGATAAATAAATCAATACTTATCATTTACTAACCCTTGGTTAGTTGTAGAGAATGGACCATGTTAACTTGAATGGTTAGGGTTAAGGATGAGACAAGAATGGTGGACTAATTCAAAGCTTCAAGAATCTTCAACTAGCAAACAAAAATAGCAACCATTCTTTTCTCATCTTTTTCCAAAATAAATAAATAAATAAATAAGAAAAAAGAAAACCCTAATCATAATCTTAACCATGGTCTAATTCTTTACACTAACCCTAGCTTGCATGTATCATCAAACATGATACAATTATGTGCACAAAATATATCACATATGCAATGTGCACAAACCAAGTGAGTAAATCCATTTAAAGTGAACCAATACTAGTTAATGCAAAGTAATATATCAAATATATAATTATACATTAGATCATTAAATCAATACTTGATTTAACGATCCGGTCATGTCGCATATAACCGGCTAGTATCCAATGTATCGGCTTATCGAATCAATCCTTGATTCGATAACTAGGTTATATCGCATACAAGCATTCGACACATTCATCGCGAGAATGAAATAAGGTATCACATACACGCATTATTCTCGGCCCCGCACATATCTCATATGCTCTCCTATTTCGTTTTGCTTGAGCCAGGAAACCTCTGTGTAGGACTCTAAAGACTCGTCAATACGCCGGTAGCGGATGATGATCATATCAAGCACCCACAAGCCGCAAGCGGTCTGCTAAACGTAACGGCCACCCGGGTATTAAGCGATCAGAAGATCGACGAGCAAGCCCGCTCACACTCCTGTGAATCCAACCAGTAACACTTACCGTACATTCCGGTCTGTTCGTCTGATATGTCGCATATCTCGCCTAGGGGTGGTAAACGTCAGACCCCAATAGCTCGATAAGTCATGCCGACTTGAGGTCCATGACATTCGTGAAACTACTGATAACTCTTACCAGTATATCACTGCAACCCTGGCCAGGGATTTCCTGTTATGGCCAGTCGAGCATAGCACAACATCAACCCCCAATACCGGGAGAGACGAATCCCCTCCTATCGCTCATTGCCTCCATGTGAATCGGGACTGTACCCAAAAACCACCTGTTTGCACGACTCAGTAGAGCCGTGTTAGGGTGGAAATCAAAGCACAGTGGGAGACACACAAGACTCTATGACGATCTCGGGTCAACAGACTAAGCTGTACCAGTGTCACCAGAGAACTGCCATCTGACGTGAGGTATAATACCATCTGGGAGTTCTCGGCGAGTCCGTTCAGTGTACCCAGTCTCCACTGAGCACCCGCATACCATCTTCGATGTCAAACACCAATGGATATGGGATCATCCATCGCCCATCGCATGGGTCGAGAAGATATGCGCTAGTCTACTCTGGAATTTCGATGCCCCGTCTCGATATTCCCACGACTAGGAACAATGAAGGATGTACTCATTGACTACCCAGGCCCCACTAGTATGATCTGCATCATAGTCCTGGAAGTCGAGTACACATCCTAAGGGCTTTATCAACATGTAATCAGAGAGACAGAAAGTATACATGTTAAGATAAAGAGCAACCAGATAGCGTACTATCATGTCGAGCAAGAAAGTCCTACCTATATATGTCCAAGTATCCACTACAATATACATCCAATGTGCAGTAATGGCCTCTACGGCATACATATAACTAACAATCTCCCACTTGCACTAGGGCCATCTGTAGCAGTGGTCGCAGTATCTAATACTCAACCATCCCATATGAGTCCCTCTCTGGGAAAAGGCCTTCGTGAGTGGATCCGCCGTGTTGTCCTCTGAGTCTTCTCTCCTAACCTCGATCACCCTGGAGATCAACTATCTTCATGATCAGGTGATGCTGTCTCAGAATATGTCTGGGTCACTGATGGGACCAGGGTTCCAGGGCCAAAACCACACTTCCATTGTCTTACAATGGCAGGAACCAAGTTCATCTTATGAACCAATATACACCCAAACTGCCTCTTTGGTAGTATCTTTAATAGCGATGTTACCAGCCTTTATCGTCTAGTTTGTCACGGTATCTAGCTTGGAAATCTTCCAACATACCATCCCTTTACCGAGGGTAAAGACAATGCCTGGGACTGACATTCAGTCGTCCTTATCACTCTGGAACCCTTCCAGTGATTCTCCCCAGGATCGATTGATACCATCTCACTACAACTAGTGAGTATCCTAACATCCAATTAAATCTATCTCATAGATCCAAAGCTTAGGATTTAGTAGGTATGACTTTGATCCTATATGGAAAATCATTGTGATAAGCGGAGATTGATCGAGCGTAGCATAGGAAACTCCTTCCCTAACAAGAGTATGTCATCCACGTATTCTACGAGGATCGTCACCATACTCCCTACTACCTTTTTGTTTATACAAGGTTCATCTACCATTTTGATGATGTCAACTTCTTTGACTAATCCATCAAAACAGATGTTCCAACTCCGCTATGCCTGCTTTATCCTATAAAGCATCTTGCACACGTTTCCGCTGCTCCCACTGTCTACGAGGCCCTCTGGCTGTGTTCTTATAGACATTCTCTTCTAAATCATTATTTAGAAAAGTTGTCATGGCACCCAACCACCAGATATCGTAGTCATGGTATGTAGCCGTGGCAAGTAGGATCTGGATGGACTTAAGCATAGTCCCTGGAAAAGGTTTCATCATTATTCGTGCCTGGTTGATGACGAAAACCTTTAACAAGTCTAGCTTTGAAAGTCTCAACTTGTCCATCTACACCAAGTAATCTTCTCAAGATATACTTTCTCCTGATGGGGATTTAACCCTTCAGATATCGCAACCAAAGTCCATACTTTGTTGGTGTATATGGATTCCATCTCAGACCACTAAGCATTCAGCCATTTTTACAGAGTCCCTACTCTCGATGGCCTGCTCGAAACTGGTTGGGTCATCATCTCATGATGCAATCCTCGCTCCCACTGTCATCGAGAAACCGAGGTATCTCTCAGGTGGGTGAGGAACCCTACTAGATCGGCGGAGAGGATGAGGTTCGTCGGAAACTATTGAATCCTTTGGTTCTGTCAAATCATTAGCAGTTTTGTACAGCTGGAACCTTTCCAGTTCTACAGAACTGATCTTGCCTCGATCTTGTCCGGATTTTGCTTTTGACATAGGCCGGACAATCCCAAATCTTAACTTACCTAAGAGATAGGATCTTCCCATACCATATCTCATATGGAGTGGTAGGCATTGATTTGATTCAAACCTAATTCAATAGGTATGCAGCTTCTCAAGTGCATAACCCCCAAAAAGGAAATAGGTAACTCAGTAGTACTCATCATAGAGCACACCTTATCATATAGGGTGTGATTGCTCCGCCCCGATATACCATCGTGCTATGGTTTATACGGAGGAGTAATGTTGAGAGAGAATCTCATTTTCTTTTAGAATAGTCCAGGAATGCTATGCACAAGTATTCTCCTCCCTGATCTCATCATAGGACATAATACTTATACCCGTATTTTGGTTCTCTACTTCCTACTTATATTCTGTGAATACCTCAAAAGGTTCGGACTTATATTTCAACAGGAATATATGACTGAATCTTGAGAGATTATCAGAGAATATAATGAAGTATAAAGAACCAGTCCTGGCATGTGTAGACAGGAGACCTTACATACATCATCATGTATCAGTCCTAAGAGTTTACCAACTCTTCCTCTGTTTCCAGTAAACAGAGCTGGTGTCATTATATCTTTGTGACATGACTGGCAAGTTTCACAAGATGTAAATTTAAACTGATTTAAATATGCATCTAAATGTAACTTCAGCTAGTCGGGTCGCATTGATATGACCTAGTCTACAATACCTCAAGAAGAATTCGTTCATTTCTGAACTCTTCCTCTTGTGTGTGTTCTGTATACGAGGAACTGTAGTTTGATTTAGAACGTCAATGCTTTTAGATAACGTGCCTGAACCGATCAACTTTTGATATAGGAAATGTTCAAAACATTATCCATCAATACAAAATTATATCCTTTCTTTACTAATAAAGAGACTGATATGATTTTGTATATCAGGTTCGGTATCTAATAGCATTTGTTCAGAATCAATGTATTCGTAATACAGGGTGACAGTGACCAACAGACTTGGCTGCAACACTTGCCCTGTTTTTTTTTTTTGTCTCATGAAACTTATCACCCGTTCTCAGTTTTTCTACCCTTTTGTAGCCCTATGTAACAGATTACATATCTGGGATCCTGATCCGGTATCATATACCCAGGATGCAGAGGATACTGAGAAACAGTTCTTTGTAATGAACACACCCGAAGGAGATGCATCATATGCACTTTCTTCGTTTGGGCGGCATAGGAATTCTGGTATTCCTTATTTCCTGCTCTGTCTTATAACAATTATAAGTTGGAGCGGGACCAACGTTCCCCAGCTCAGTAAAACAAGCGGGTTCGGTCAATACATCCGTATTATTATCTTGATTAAGGCGTGATATGGTCGCTACCAGGAGAGAGAGAGTAGAAAACACTCTGCGTGCGCTCTTGCAAGATTAGATTGGTTATATATTTTATCTAATCAGGATGGCTCCCACTGTTTTTATCAAATCTTCCTTCAAACCTTAAAAGGAAAAACTAGCCGGGATTAATTACACTCTACAAGTTCGCCATTCTTTCAGCCAGGCCAGTGTCGGTACTTTGAGGGAGGTTCCCCGTGCTTTCGCACGGACCTAATTACAGTAAACCTCGTTTTCCCAGAGGCGTAACCCCGTTGACACCTTTCTAGACACCTACTTGATCGGCTAATTGTAAAGTGCAAAACTCTTCCAGGAGTAA
The DNA here is from genome assembly GCA_030015575.1 of Agapanthus africanus. NCBI lineage: Eukaryota > Viridiplantae > Streptophyta > Magnoliopsida > Asparagales > Amaryllidaceae > Agapanthus > Agapanthus africanus. Next base: position 169,667 of record JASDDO010000240.1, on the reverse strand, counting down.
CAATTACTCGCAGTGGGTATCGGGATCCAACTATCACATAGAAGGTATGCAATCTCATTGCAAATTTCAACACTTAAAACTCCCGATAAAGGTTTTTACCCCTAGCACCTATGACCTTAACTATGGTCAACAAATCACAAGTACTAGTCAAGTTCTACCCGTCATTTCGTGATTAATTAGACCCACCCACATGACCCTTAACTAAGGTCAACAAAGTCACGCGATTGTCCTAACTAATCGCATCATATGCGGTGTAGGAAGACATCACTTAGCTACCGTACACTGTGCCTTGACTATGGTCAACAAACACAGCACGAATACTAAGTACTCTACTTCCTAAAATGACGGAGGGTTGCGACTGGCTTTTGTGAAAACCTTTAACGCTTTGAACTTGATCTCGTTGCGGAATAAAATGGTTTTTAAATGGAATGTTTTTGAGGCTTTTCTAGTTTTGCTAAAGGGGTCACTCCCGGTGAAGGGATCGTCGGCCTTTTCCTCGTCGAATGAGGTGCGGGATATATCATATATATCACTGTGCAAAGCAGAAACTATAGAAACGATAAAAAGACAAACCGAGGGTTGTAGCATCTGCCAGTTATTGCTAAAGGAGTCACTCCCGGTGAAGGGATCTCGGTCCTTTCCTTATCGAATAAGGTGCAGGATGTTCTATAAGGAACACCACGATGCAAAGCAAGAACTGTAGCTACCTGTTTTATTTTGAAATTCGATTCCACAACATCAATTAGGTTTATTTTCTTTCATTAATCCCATTAATGAATATCCCATCAATTAAGTCCACCTAATCATCACAGATAAATATAACGTACGCTTATGCCATCCGCATTCGCCTCGATGTCCCGTCTGCACCGTTAGGTTAGGTAACTAACGCCAGAGCGAGGCAGGGCTAGCGCGGGTGTAAAACATAAGCAACGTCTATATAATATATCATATATACTATATATAATACCTGTCACAGAACATCACATGATCACAGATAAATCACAGCAGAAGAAACATATGAAATATTGGATATACTAGGACATCCGTGTTTTCAATACGAGCCAGTATAAAACACGGATTCCACGGTCGTGATGAATAGCCAATCCCACACCCCTAGACCCCTACGAGAGCGGCAAGCAACCCTACCAATTCTAGGGTTAGGAGACCCGGACTCGACTCCTCGAGTTGGTCTCCCACTGGACCCCAGAACCCGGTTACTTGTGCTCCCCTCCTTGGGTCTATCCTAGTGCAGAAAAGTAAATAATATACATCAACGGTGACAACTTCCGCAACCTGGAAGTGCCCCAATAAAAGAATATTACATATAAGTTTTTACATGAATGAAAATGAAAAACACTCATCTCACATAAAAAAAACCCCGGCTATTCAAACACGACGATCCAATATAACATATCCAGCAACACATAACATCACATGTCATCAACGTAAGTAAATATGCGCATCCCAATTGTCGTTGACATATAGCAACGAAACCGGCGATATCACATATTACACTTACGGTCACAGAAAAGAAAATGTAAAACTACAACAGTTGGAATCCGCAACCTCCTCAGACATCGCATGCCTGACCAAATGAATTACTTAGACATCGCATGCCTAACAATTATAAACCCCGCATTTTAGTCTCATTATCGAAAACTCTTTTCAATATCAAGTCGGGCAATTCAACAGGATTCCCGACATTCTGATCGAATGCTCGTCGCAAACTTTAGTAGGCGGCCGCACCCCTAACGCCGTCGACGAAGTGCACCAAGGCGGAACACCGCTACCAGGAGCACCTGAACGGATGCTTTCGGCGAAGGGGGTCTCCTACAGTCACTTGGTCGGGGCTATGGAGTGAGGCTGTCTATTAAGTTTACCCGGCGAGTATCCGCGTACGCTATGTGATTGCGACGGACTTTTGATCACATCAAAATTCCGTGGCAACCGATCAAGTAAGACTAAACTGCTATGTTTATAACATTCATTCCGTTATCTCATAACTATTTGCGAATTCCAATTATTGTATCACATTCCGGATAAATAGAAAATGCTAAACTTTTCGATCGAACAATCGAACACCCAAGTTTTCCCGATACAGCTCAACACATGAAATAAGTCTAACAACATTCAGTTCGTGCCTCAGTACCAACGGTCCAGCCGTAGAAGGGTCAAGCCAACGCCTCACATGTGGCACGCCGTACTGCCCCAAACCCGAAGGTTCAAAGGGCAGTTCAAGACGGTCACATAATCGAGTTAAGGTTTGTTGTCTTCTAGAGGGTCCATCGCGTTACTTGCACTACTTAGAACGTAGTTAAACTACGGAAAAATCCAACAATTGGAAATTTCCCGGCTGGGGAAAAAGTGGGTATTTATATCCGGTCGAACTTTTTAACATATTCTAAAAATACCCGGAAAAGCACACCGACAAAAATTAGACAGTCCGATCGAATACACCGAGTCCCCAATACAACTCAGAAAATGGAACTCTGGGAAAAATTATTAAAAAACCCCAGGAAAACCAGCACAGAAAACTAAGAATTACTGTGCAAAATAGGATACACATAACGACAAAATGGCCGCGGAACCGCCGCACGAGCCATGCTCGTGCCGCGGATCCGCGGCTCTTTGATGGAATTACTCCATCGAAATTCACAGTAATTCTTAAATTAGCCTGCTGATTTTTCTGGATATTTTTAATGTGGAAAAATCCTCGAAATTAAAAAATGTACAGAGAGCATATTCAAAGTCAGGGTTTTGGGTCGATCGGACTTCTAACTCCGTCAGGACTTCGTCTAAGGCTCTAGCTAGGCTCTGATACCACTGTAGGGTTCCTAGGCACTCTAATGGAGTCTCACAAGTGATCAAACATGCAAATTTCTTAAAAATACGGTGCCGAGAAACCCTAGAACGGATCGTTAACTAGATATATAGGCGAAGCGAGTAAGTAAACGGAAATATAACTAAAGGGAAGGGACTACAACCTTTGTAGATCCAGTCCACCACTCCCTAAGCTCCGCGATGATCTCCCTCCGCTGTCCAAATCGAACCCTTGACTCTAGCATTGGCATCATCGAAGAATGGGCGGGCTTGATCGTCGGTTCGATGCCGAAGATGAGTTACGTCGAGGCATCACAAGAACAAGCTCCAACTTCACCAAGCTTTGAAAACTTATGAAGTAAACACCCTATACAACTTGGCAAGAGGTAGAGGATGAAGAAATAGGAATTGGGTAGACTTTAGTTTTGGATTTCCCACACTTTTTCATCAATCACCATTGATGTAGCAAGCTTTTTCTCATGTTGAAGAAGAAGAAGATGAAGAAAAAGAATATGATAAGTATTAAGTAAATGATAAATAAATCAATACTTATCATTTACTAACCCTTGGTTAGTTGTAGAGAATGGACCATGGTTAACTTGAATGGTTAGGGTTAAGGATGAGACAAGAATGGTGGACTAATTCAAAGCTTCAAGAATCTTCAACTAGCAAACAAAAATAGCAACCATTCTTTTCTCATCTTTTTCCAAAATAAATAAATAAATAAATAAGAAAAAAGAAAATCCTAATCATAATCATAACCATGGTCTAATTCTTTACACTAACCCTAGCTTGCATGTATCATCAAACATGATACAATTATGTGCACAAAATATATCACATATGCAATGTGCACAAACCAAGTGAGTAAATCCATTTAAAGTGAACCAATACTAGTTAATGCAAAGTAATATATCAAATATATAATTATACATTAAATCATTAAATCAATACTTGATTTAACGATCCGGTCATGTCGCATATAACCGGCTAGTATCCAATGTATCGGCTTATCGAATCAATCCTTGATTCGATAACTAGGTTATATCGCATACAACCATTCGACACATTCATCGCGAGAATGAAATACGGTATCACATACACGCATTATTCTCGGTCCCGCACATATCTCATATGCGCTCCTATTTCGTTTTGCTTGAGCCAGGAAACCTCTGTGTAGGACTCTAAAGACTCGTCAATACGCCGGTAGCGGATGATGATCATATCAAGCACCCACAAGCCGCAAGCGGTCTGCTAAACGTAACGGCCACCTGGGTATTAAGCGATCAGAAGATCGACGAGCAAGCCCGCTCACGCTCCTGTGAATCCAACCAGTAACACTTACCGTACATTCCGGTCTGTTCGTCTGATATGTCGCATATCTCGCCTAGGGGTGGTAAACGTCAGACCCCAATAGCTCGATAAGTCATGCCGACTTGAGGTCCATGACATTCGTGAAACTACTGATAACTCTTACCAGTATATCACTGCAACCCTGGCCAGGGATTTCCTGTTATGGCCAGTCGAGCATAGCACAACATCAACCCCCAATACCGGGAGAGACGAATCCCCTCCTATAGCTCATTGCCTCCATGTGAATCGGGACTGTACCCAAAAACCACCTGTTTGCACGCCTCAGTAGAGCCGTGGTAGGGTGGAAATCAAAGCACAGTGGGAGACACACAAGACTCTATGACGATCTCGGGTCAACAGACTAAGCTGTACCAGTGTCACCAGAGAACTGCCATCTGACGTGAGGTATAATACCATCTGGGAGTTCTCGGCGAGTCCGTTCAGTGTACCCAGTCTCCACTGAGCACCCGCATACCATCTTCGATGTCAAACACCAATGGATATGGGATCATCCATCGCCCATCGCATGGGTCGAGAAGATATGCGCTAGTCTACTCTGGAATATCGATGCCCCGTCTCGATATTCCCACGACTAGGAACAATGAAGGATGTACTCATTGACTACCCAGGCCCCACTAGTATGATCTGCATCATAGTCCTGGAAGTCGAGTACACATCCTAAGGGCTTTATCAACATGTAATCAGAGAGACAGAAAGTATACATGTTAAGATAAAGAGCAACCAGATAGCGTACTATCATGTCGAGCAAGAAAGTCCTACCTATATATGTCCCAGCATCCACTACAATATACATCCAATGTGCAGTAATGGCCTCTAGGGCATACATATAACTAACAGGGAAGTCCAGCTTTTGTCAAAAAGCAGCATGCGGACAAGCTCGAGGCACGCTCAGTACCGTACAAGTTTGTGGGATATCCAAAGAACTCCAAGGGATATTTCTTCTACTGCGAAGAGGAACAAAAAGTTATTGTTTCTCGTCATGCCCACTTTCTAGAACACCAGTTCTTAGAAAAGGAAATAAGTGGGAGCGCAGTAGAACTGGAAGAAATTCCAGAACCACAGGCTATTACTGAAAGTTTAGTGGAACCAGAGGGTTCAAAAGAATAGGACATTCCTACGCTGCTCCGCAGGAGTAGTAGGCAGTCTCATCCGCCCGAGAGATACTACGGTTTTCTCATAGACGGGGATAGAGAGGATTGCATCATAGATTATGATGAGCCTACTAGCTTCCAGCAGGCCGTTCAGAGCGTTGACTCAGTAAAATGGCTGGATGCAATGCGGACCGAAATGGAGTCCATGTACACCAACAAAATATGGACGTTGGACATTTCTCCAGACAGGGTAAAACCCGTAGGATGCAAGTGGATCTTCAAAAGGAAGATTGGTGTAGATGGACAGGTTGAGACCTATAAAGCTAGACTTGTTGCAAAGGGTTTCCGTCAAAGACCTGGCTTGGACTATGACGAAACCTTTTCTCCAGTGGCTATGCTGAAATCCATTCGGATCCTTCTTGCCATTGCTGCCTTCCACGATTATGAAATCTGGCAAATGGACGTAAAGACCGCTTTTCTAAATGGAAATTTAGAGGAGTGTGTCTATATGGACCAACCAGAGGGTTTCATTCAGAGTGGGAGCAGCGGAAAGGTGTGCAAGTTGCTTAAGTCCATCTATGGACTAAAGCAGGCATCGCGGAGTTGGAACATCTGTTTTGATGAGACGGTCAAGGAATTTGGCTTTATCAAAAATCCAGATGAGCCATGAATCTATTGTAGATTTGTAGCGAGAACTGTAGTATTCGTCGTTTTGTACGTGGATGACATTCTCTTAATAGGAAATGACATTCCTATGCTACAATCTGTCAAGGGGTTCTTGTCACACAGGTTCTCCATGAAAGACCTGGGTGATGCCTCATACATCCTGGGGATCCGGATCCATCGTGATAGATCCACGAGGATATTAGGACTTTCACAGTCCAGGTACATCGACACCATACTGAAAAGATTCAGTATGGAAGATTCCAAGCGCGGTAACCTACCGGCTTGTCACGGGATCACCCTCTCTAAAGAGATGTCTCCCAAGACTGATTTGGAAAGGGATCGCATGTCTATTATACCCTACGCTTCTGCGGTAGGCTCTATAATGTATGCGATGTTGTGTACCAGACCGGATGTAGCTTATGCACTGAGTGTGGTAAGCCGGTATCAGTCAAACCCTGGGGAGAAACACTGGATAGCGGTAAAGAACATTCTCAAGTACCTGAGAAGGACTAAGGAGATATTCTTGGTGTATGGCGGAAAAGACCTCCAGATCGAGGCCTTTGCTGACTCCAGCTTCCAGAGTGACAAGGATGATTCCAAGTCCATGTCGGGTTTTGTCTTTACCCTCAATGGAGGGGCGGTGTGTTGGAAGAGTTCCAAACAAGAAACCGTTGCAGACTCGACGATGGAAGCGGAATACATCGCTGCATCTGATGCCGCAAAAGAAGCTGTCTGGATGAGGAAGTTCTTGAAAGAGCTTCAGGTGGTTCCGTCCATTGTTGATCCAATACCTCTGTATTGCGACAACAACGGGGCTATAGCTTTAGCGAAGGAACCCAGGTCCCATTAGAGATCCAGACACATCTTGAGGCGGTATCACCTGATCAGGGAGATCGTGGATCGCCAGGAGATCGAGGTTCGGAGAGTCACTTCAGAAGATAACACTGCAGATCCATTCACCAAGGCCTTGCCCCAGACTCAGTTCGAGCGGCTGATCGAGATGATAGGTCTTCGATACGCCAGTACATGGCCTTAGTGCAAGTGGGAGATTGTTAGTGTATATGCCCTAGAGGCCATTACTGTATCATACTAGTTTGTATATTACTTAATGGAAGCTTGGGATATTCACCTTGTATATACAATCTTGCTCAAAATAGTAGTATGCTACTTGGTTTGTTTCTACTTCAATGTGTACATGTGTTTATTTTAGTATATCGTCTATACACATTAGTGGAGCCCTTAGGATCTTTGCTTGATTACCAGCGTTGTGATGGCAGTCACACTAGTGGGGCTGGGTAATCTATAAGCACATCCTTATGCAGGTCCCTGGTCGCAGGACTATCGAGATAGGGCATCGATACTCCGGAGTAGACTAGCGCATGCGCTTCTCATCCCAGTGTGGGAGACGGTCTGTCTCACAGCCGTCGGTACGTCGTACTTGAGAGAGTATGCGGGTGCTCGTTGGGTTACGAGTACACTGGACAGGACTCGTCGGGAACTGACTAGTTGGTATTATGCCTATCGTCAGTTATCAGTTCCCAGGTGACATGAGTACAGCTTAGTCCGCTGACTTGACACTGTCACTTCGCCTCGAGTGTGTTCCCACTGTACTTTGATTACTACCCTACCACGGCTCAAAGGAGTCGTGCAAACAGGTAGTAGTTGGGTGCAGTCCCGAAGCACTTGGAGGCAGTGACGGTTAGACAGGATTCGTCTCTCCCGGTATTGGGGGTTGACATCGCGCTGTGTCTAGGAGAGCCATTACACGAGTAGTCCATGGCCAGGGCAAACGAGATATACTGGTAGGCTTCCAGTGTTATCTCAGGGTGTTTTGCGCTTCACTCCGACACGACTTGTACCGCTATTGGGGGACTGACGTTTACCGCCCCCTAGGCCCGCCATGCGATGTATCAGACGAACAGACCGGACTGTACGGAGAATGTCACATTCAGGCCCAGTAGGAGTTCAGATGGGTTTCGCCTCGTCAGTCTTCTTGTCGGCATCTACCTGGGGACCGTTACGCACAGCTAGTGCCGCTTGCGGTCTGTGGTTAAACCCACTGCCAGCGTAGTGTCGAGTCTTTAGAGTCCCACACAGAAAGTTATTCGCCTTTAGGCAAAAGAGTAGAGGTCGCATGGTTTTGCGACAGGTCGCATGGTTTTGCGGCAGGGTTCGGTCACATCCGTGCACTTATGCACGTACAGTGTCCGGACAGTTTACACTAGCGGGCTTTGGTTTAAGCCAGATCGTAGTGTACGTATTGGGATTGGATTTATCCAGTATGCATCCGTGTTCCTCGGAACGCGGATGCGGGCGTGTATGCACAGTTGACGGAGAGACAGAGGCAAAGGATTCTCATTAGGGTTGTTGACCGTTGACCGTTGACTATTGACTTTTTGCTCAACCCTAATGAGAATATGATATATTATTAACAATTATATTAATTAAGTATTATGGTGACATGGTTGTTGAGGGATTGACTTTGTCGACTTGTTGACTTTTGTTGACTTGTTGACTTTGTTGACCGGTTGACTAGGCTTGACTAGTTGACCATCATGATAACTATAGCTATCATTTCATGGAAAAGACTTTTGCTTGCTTGCTCTTTTGTGCAAAATGAGTGCATGAAATGATATGGCTATGGTTGCTTAAACCATCACATAATACTTGATTGATATGAGGTGTTATGATTGTTTTGGATTATGAGAGCCAAATGAGAAAGATCTTCTCTCATTCTTTCTTGCTCATTCTCTCTCTTGTTCTTGAGCTCTCATATTCCTCCTCTTGCTCTCCCTCTCTTGACTCTATGGTTCACTTGTCTCATGAGTTGAGAACCAAGAACCATAGATAAAATCCCATACAAACTCTTCTCTACTCACTCTAGTTCACAAGGTTTAGCAAACCGAGTGAACTAGTTTCTTCAAAGTTCGAAGAAGGAGCCAAAGGTTGAAGCTTTCAGGTGGATCTATCTTCGGCGCAAGGAGACGACGGGGAGAAGCCGATTCGGACGACCATCGAAGCTTGAAGACGAAGGAGTTCGAGAAAAAGAAAGGTATAACCCCCTAACCGAGTAGTTAGCAACTCGTAGTTAGGTTGTTAGTTAGATGTTTAACAAAGATCCGGTTTTGAGTCCATGTTACCACCTCTAAGAAAATTGTTTTTCATCAAATTCCCCATGCCCGAAAGTACCGGGAGAGGTAGCATGGACTTACAGAGATTTGCCATTTTGTCCCTTAAACTGGTGTGCGGCAACATACGGATAGAGAGCGGAAACCCGTGTTTTATTTGTGGTTGGCTGCAATCCGGAATTTTTCGTACTTTTCCATGAATTTCACTGTTTAGAGCTGAGAACCATTATCCTGCAAATATGTAGCAAACACTGATTAAAAGCACCTGCCTATAAACAAACGAGCGTAAGAATCGACGGTATAAAATGCAATATTCTGGTATGAACAAATAACCCCAAACTTAACTTTTGCTCGTCCCGAGCAAAACCAATTATTCACAAAAAAGTCCTAAACGCACTTTCGCAGGGAACGCGATTGCACTGAGCGTGTCCAACAAGCCGTTAAACCTCTAGGTGTTCCTAGTAGGAGGAGTGTTGTCTCCTGAGGGTTTTCAGCGGATACTACCAACAAAATCTCGTCAAGCCAGTTTCATAAGTTAACATCGATTCTACTCCTATAGTTCAATATTTACGTTTAGAAATTCTATCATCCTAAGTTAGAAATATTCAACCCTTATGTTTCACACCTCCTATCTATTTAACCTTAGATCCTATACGTTCCAAAAAAGTTTAGAAAGATGTTGGTATCTCCTGAGTTTTCCTTCTTAAGCGTGTGGTCTCAAATCAGGGATTTTTATCAACTTTACAGAAAACATAAGTCTTATCTTTTATTTCTATCTTTTATCCAAACATCGATTGTATACCCCTACGTGTGTGTATATTTGCACCCCTACACTCAAGAATTCAATTCAAGCTATAATACCCTTGCCCTAATACCTAATACTACTTCTTTTCATTAAGGATGGACGGATTTGCTCACACACTTTTCATGCGACTATTAATGCTTCTTGAGGCACTAACGGCCGATTACTGAATGTGTGAACTTAAAGCGTAAATAGCAGTTTCCAGGTCATGACTTTATTCTTTTTTTTTCTGTTAATTTTTTTTTGTTTTTATTTTTTTTCAAGACCGGATATATTTTTCAATAATGCTCTTTTAGTGTTTAGCTTTAAATACCGTTTTTTCTTTCATACTAGGTTTTCAGGCAAGTGTATTTCTGGGTATCCTCTACTATCCCAAGTTTCAAGGTGCATGTAAGTGCAGTTTGTAGGGTGTATACTTTCTAAATTTGAACTCAATAAAAGAAACTATTTTTCAGACTTATCCTTCAGTAAAGCATCAATACTTTCCCCTCATCTTAACTTAACTCAAGAACCGAACTCAAGATTACCTACTTCTATAAAAAAAACTGTAAGGAGGTATAATTACCAAGGTTAAACAGAAGGAGGGTTATTTTTAGGGTTTTCAATTCCTAAGCCTAGAATTGAGTTATTTCTAACATATCAACTAAACTTTCAGAAAAAAAATCTAAGTTACCCTATTAGCTAACTTGACGACAAAGTTTTTATATTTTGGAAAATTTTCGATTTTTTATGTGTTTTTTTTAAGGTATGCAAATGCAGAATATACAAATGAATGCGAAGGAAGAAAGCTTACCGAGCATACCCCCAAACTTGAACTTGACAGTGCCCTCACTGTCAGGCTACACCAAGAGGGTCAAAATTGTCGGCGCTCTCCCTAAAAACAAATTATATACAAAAAAAAGGAAAACAAAAAATATATACAAAAAAGGAGTCCCTCCCAAACTTAAGTAAAATAGTGTTTCTACTGTTAAGCGTTGAAGTTCAGGATTGGGGGGAAAGAGAAGAGTATCAAGCTATACAAGGCCTTACACAGGCCAAAAGTTAACACCAACCATTCAAAAAATTTATCTCTATAATGTGCTGGTTGGTGAAAGAAGGCGGAGAGGTAAGAAATGGAGAATACGCGAGACCGTATGGAGATAGAAGCGGGATACGGTCTCGGTATATGAGAAGAAGAATGGCGGATGGGAGAAAAAAGTGGAATACGAACTTGAGGGTGGAAATGGATTGAATAAATTAGTACAATCTGTAATGATCGATGTGAAAAGAAGGATTGTACTAATCTATCAATATGGCGAGAAATTGGGTCAAATCCCTCAAGATTCGTGAGAAACTATGGGTACGCCGAACATGAAATGAAAGTGAGACGTGTTCTTGCAAGGTCGGAATGATGAAAGGATGGAGGTAGGTGATTGAGGAAGGTTATCGGTTAAAGGTTCAGGAGGGTGTACACAGTCAATGAAAGGAACAAGATGAATTGGAAAATCTGACTCATCAATTAAAACCGGTTCATCCTCAAAAATATCCTCAAAAGTTTCCTCAAAATTCAGCTTATCCATGCAAATTTCATCAAAATCAAGACGCATATGGGGTTCGGAAAAAACAGTTAATGACTCGGGATGGTGAATTGGAGAGAAAAACTCTGCCAAATCTACAGGTTCATCATCCAAAATATTCCCGGCGTCAATATCCTCAATCAAGTGAAAATCAATATTCTAAGACACCTCAACAAAAGCATAGATATTAATCAATTCAGGTTCTAAAGTGGAGGTGTAGAGGTCAAAAGGATTGGGTGTGGTTTCACTCGAAAAGGACCCTTCACAATCGGGCAAATCAAACACTACAAAGTCACACAACTCATTATCTGTTCTATCTTTAATCAATGAATCGTTTGGAACACTAGATAGACATTCAAAACTGGAGTTGTGCGATTCAAGTTGAAACGGGTAGGCTTGATTCGGAAGGGGGTACATCTCACACTCTCCACTCAAATTCTCAACCTGTCCTACCGCCTCTTCATATATTGGAAAATTTGGAGCTAGTTGAAAACTAGATACCGGGTCACTAGGTTGTATGAAGGCGGTCATGGACGCATTCAAATCCATCATCTGTTGGTACGACGCTACCCTAAAGTCTTCCAAAGACTGTTCCAGACTAGACATGGGTTGTGATGGGGTTTCAGTAAAAGATTCAAAGTTGTTTTGATACTGAAAACTCCCAAATGGCGGTTCAGAAGCAATGTCTACGGAAGGTGTAAAAGTCGGGTAGGACTGGTAGGAATTGAATGGCCGGACAGGAGCAGGATCAACATTTGGATAAGAAGGTGAATGAAATTGTTGATCCCAAGAATCTGTAGTGGTGAAAGGAGTGAAAGATCGGCTACAGGATTGTTCAATATGTTCAGCGACGGACAAAGGACGACTTGCAAATATGGTATCAACATAAGAGGGTGGGGGAGGTTGAAAAGGTTGATACAAAGTGGATTGTGGAGGGCAAGTGTTTGTCCTAGACGCGTCTATCCGATCTTTCAAAGAGATTTTGGGCATAGAGGGATCGTTCGACGTTCGGCCAAAGCAAGAACCGTAAGAAGTAATGTCTGGTTGTGGGTACCAAAGTTCGGCAAGTGTTTTGCGAGGTGGGGTACCCATGATATGAATAGAGAAAGAAAGAAAGGAAGAGAAAAGGAGGGGAAAAAGAATGTGGATTTTTATATATTTTTTTTAGTTAGATAATAACAAAAGAATGAAATATACACATAAAAAGAATCTGGACCAAAAAAAAACAATCACGACACAAAAATAACACACACCTAATCGGTCTAGGGTTCACCTAGGCCAACTAGACCTGCTCAAGAACTTGATTGTGGAAGTAAAACTGTGTCGAGAAACGAGCTCAAGATATACTGATCACGAGGCCAGGTAAGTGCAGAGATAAGGGGAGGTTTTCCGACGCTTTCGCGAAGGTCCTTAATTAAATAACCATTTATCTTTTGGCGGTTTCGCCGTGAACACTTTCCTAGACACCCCGTAAACAATATATCGTTAAGCGGTATTCTAAACACAGTTAACTTCTCCTAGTGAGCGCGAAGTCCTTAAGGCTTAAAGTCTAGTTTCTTTTAAAGTTTGTGTGGGTAAACGTTATGCTCAAGTTCGTGATTTGTGGGCCACGGAAAAGGTGATGAAATCCTTTACCGTATATTGTGGGGTTCGCTTGCCCTTGAGTCCGTATTAATGTATGCAATGCGCAATATAATAAAAATTCTATAAAGAATCAAACAATCGTTTTTTAGTTTAAGCACGGCACTGCAACAAATATGGGTTAGTCAATTTTTAGCGTTTGCTAGCGAACTTGCAAAAAATCCTGCAAAGAATAGTATATTGGATGCGTCGGATTTGAGAAGAAGGTGTTTAAGAAATACGTACCGTTAAGTTTTTCGGTTAGGAAACCCCCGTTGAATCAAATCCGGTAAGCTTGAAAAGTTCGCTTGCGCGGGTCAAACTACCTGGATCTTTGGCACTGTACTTTGCAATCACCTTAGCCTTGAACGTACACTTTGCTCCCCACAATCGCAGTTCGCAAATCCGCAAAAATCTGCAGAAAATACAGTATAGTGGAATTCACAGAGAAGATAAAAGAAAGGAAAAAGGGGTGGAGAAAAAATTGGGCACAGAGGCCTCAAGGGGACCGCGGAACCGCCGCTTAAGGCACCTTTCGACCGCGTGTCCGCGGTCAAAATGTTGACTTGGGGATTTGTCTTTGGTCAACGAATTCCACTTCTTCTCTTTTCCAAAAAAAAACCTCTGTTTTCTTTTTGGATTACTGTACTTGCTCCAGATTAGCCTTCACACTTGCTCACAAAAATTATCAAAAATAACAAAATGATTTTATTATTTATTTATTTATAAATATATACAAAAAGAATATTAACCCGAATAACAAGAAAGAAAATACGCTACTGTCTCCCCGGCAACGGCGCCAATTGATCGCACGCTTTTGGCGTGTCGGATGTTCAAAGTTCTGAAGTTATAACCGCGATCAGGACGGTATCGCTTTGCAGCTAGCCGGTTGAGCACTGGTCGATCCACAGGGAGATGGTTGTATGTCCGTTCGAGTTTTAGACGAGTCAATAAAGAATGTGTATATGTTTGTTCAAATCTAACCTATGTGTTTTATATGCAACTATAAAGTTGTTAAGAAAATGATACGAAAGTGTGAGCTAAAGAAATCCACACTCAAAACCTTTCAGCCGAGTCTTGACCAATTGAAGCTAGAGCAATCGGCAACAACGTGGATTAGGGTATTTAAGCACGGTATTCGTGGAATCTGGCTTATTGACCCTTGTCCGTCCGTTCTTGTCTCTTGCTTTTGCCTCCGGCCAAACCGAACGCAACCGGTCGCGGTTAGGAATCACCGTTACCTTGGTAGGGTAGGGTGCCAAACGGAGCGCTTGCGTAACGATTTGGCGGAGTTCAAAGGAAAATAACGGGAAAAGGAAATGAGCAAAGAAACATTAACTTACAATATTGTATTTATTCTTAACAACAACATATTACAACCATTTACGAAACGAACCAAAAAGAGGAAAAGAAAAGAAAAACAAAGAAAAGAAAAGATTACAAGCAAGTAATTAAAAGTTCATGGAATTTAAGTGCATGAAAGTAAATGAGCAAGAAATGAAACTAGGAACCATAGAACCCAAAACAAGACATAGGTTCAATAACCAAATCTTAAACTTGCAAGCTCACTTAAGAGGTTGCAAGATCAAGAAAAGGCAAAGAACTCATGGAGAATGAAGCACAAAAGAGAGAATAAAATGATACAACCCCTTGAGATCAATGACCAAAGCTTAATCTTGCAAGCTCACTTAAGAGGTTGCAAGATCAAGTTAAGGTAGAGAGCTCAATGGGGAAGCTAAGAAAAAGAATGATACAAAATAACCCCCATCTTCATTTAATATCCACTCAAATGCTCTCATAACAATTTAATGGAGGAAAGATGAAGAAGAAGAAGTAGAAGTTAAACTAAAAACTAACAAAAAGTGGGCATAAGAATGAACACCTTGGCTTGGCAAGTTCTGGGCTATTTATAGGGAGGAAACAGAGAACCTAGGGCAACATTCAGGCACTATAGGAAGTTACAAAAAAGCCCCCAGAAGATGACCAAGTGCGGAGCACACATGGCCGCGGTTCCGCTGCCTAAGCGCGCTTATGCAGCAGAACCGCGGCCTTATTAAGGAGTTGGGCCATAAGATTTGGTGGGTTTTCCTGGTTTGTGGTCCTCTTCAGTATGGTATAGTACTTTTCTTAGAAACTCTTCACAATTTTTCCAGAATTTCAGTAGATAAAAAGGTGATGTGATGTGGATCTTTTGCCATGATTTCATCGAGCTCCGCGTAGATTTCTTGGATTTTGTGTGTCCATTGTGCTTTGTGCATGAAAATGACAACCGATTTGCCATTTTGTCCCTCAAACTGGTGTGCGGCAACATACGGATAGAGAGCGGAGACCCGTGTTTTATCTGTGGTTGGCAGTAATCCGGAATTTGTCGTACTTTTCCATGAATTTCACTGTTTAGAGCTTGATTGATCTCAAAAACTATCTAGTAACCGCAATCAAGAACGGTGTCACATGAAGCTAGCCGGTGAGTACGGGTCGGTCCACAGGGATGTTGTGAATCTCCTAGTCGCGCTAACGAGTTAATTCCGAAGGGTGTTCGGATTGATTATTAAATCTAAAAACCTAATTATTCTATGATTATCTAGATCAATTCTTGCTAGGGTTAGGTTTAGGGATGGTTTGGAAATGCAGGTAAATCTCAACGCTTTCTATACTCGAATGAAGATCTATGAGGAGTTATGGTAATTATCAATAAAGGGGATTAGATCCATTCGGGAAGGTGTGTCTTCCTCTAGGTTCTTGTCCTTCCTTTAGAGATCCTTACCCTAACCTCCATGGAAAACGCGCGCAACCGGGATTTTATACTACGGTATCACCGCTACCTCGAGGGATAGGGTGCCGTAGGGCGCGGTGTGTGCGTGTATGCATGGAGTCCTATTGAAAATGTATTATGGGTAAGAAAGGGATGAGAGATCTCATCTCTCAAAATCCTTCCCCAAAGCTAACTCTAAGCAATTTATCTACGGCAAGAAATTAAGTTTAATCTAGGGCAAGAATTGAAATTACCTAGGGCAAGAAAATAAATAAATCTACTTACTTTACAGAAGGCTCTCTCCAAACATTTACGCAGGGTTGTCAGATCTGAATAGATGAATTGAAAAGTGGCACCGATGCTCTCCATAAAGAATTCTGAATTTATTATTAAAAAGAGACATAAAGAATTACAATGATTAGAGTTCCTATTTATAAAGAATAGGAAACCCTAGGGTTACATTTGTTTCGCATGTCTGAAATTACAAAAATAGCCCTTAGGAAATCTTTTCAGAGCCGCAAGCGAATTTTAGTAAAAATTTCTCGAAGCACGGGCACCAGACGGCCGCGGAACCGTGGCAATGGCAGGCTTGGGCCGCGGTTCCGCGGCCCTTTAGAGAGATCACAATGTGAGGTTTTGTGGGCTGCTTCATGTTGGCTTGGGCTTCTTATTTCTGTATATCTTTTTCCATTTGGGCTTCTAGGTTGGTTCCAGATCTTCAGTGAACAATTTGCAATGGATTTTTAACCGTTCGCTTTGAGTCGATGTCTTGAATCTTGCTTTGTGAATTGTTCCTTATGTAGGCTTGATCAAGATTCTTTGTTTGTTGGTTAAAGTCCACATTTTCATCGTCTCTACATCGTTTCCACTGTTTTCTGTCCAAGAACCTGTAACCTGTAACATGTAGCAGACATGCGTCAAAAGTACCTATTTATTTATAAAAAGAATAAGAATGGAGAATATAATAATGCAATATTATGGTGTGAACAAATACCCCCAAACTTATCTTTTGCTCGTCCTCGAGCAAACTTATTTTTATTCACTAAAATAACCTAACCGCACTTTCGCAGGGAAACGCGATTGCACTGAGCACGTGCAACAAGCCGTTAAACCTCTAGGTGTCTCTAGTAGGAGGAGTGTTGTCTCCTGAGGGTTTTCAGCGGATACTACCCACAAAATCCTATCAACTCGGCCCATTGACTTTTGTTCTCCAATTAGGTTTTCTAACAAGGAATTCTATTATCTTATACTTGTAAATTATCCACCCACATTCTTCACACTTCCTCATTATTTAACTTAAAATTATATATGTTTTGCAGACCTACTTAGCTTTCGGCATTTCATAAGTTTTCCTTCTAGGGTTCCATCTACACATAGGAATTTCTATCAACTCTACTAAAGATACAAGTTCTATTCTTCACTCCTTTCTCTCATCTAAACTCCAATCACATACCCCTACGTGTGTGTATAGATCATCCCTACACTCGGAAATTCAAATCAAGCAATCATACCCTTGTCCGTTGTCCAAAGTACTTATTAGTAGGTGAATTTTTAATTGAATTTTGCTTACACATCCTTCATGCGACCGTTAATACTTCTTGAGGTACCAACAACCGATTACAAGATGTGTTTGCACATCAAAGCGTAATTCCTAGTCTTGCAACACCCAAGGCTTTTAGCAGTGACTCCCAAACCAGTTGGTCTAAGGCACTAGGTGATGAAGCACCCTCGCTAAATATTTTTCTATTTTTGCAGCCTTAAGTAATCACAAAAACCAGTGTCCATTTTTTTTATTCTTTATTCACACTTTTTTCTTTTATTTTCTTCGTACTAAGTACTTTAGACAAGAGCATTTCAAGGTCTCTTCTACTATTCCAAGTTTCAAGGTGCGTGATTGTGCAAATTGTAGGATATAAATTTTCAGAATCTAGACTTAAGCTACGAACTATTTTTCAAACTTATACTTTAATAAAAGCATCAATACTTCCCTTTGTTTCGACTTAGCCCAAGAAGTGAACCCAAAATTTGCCTATTTCTAAATAAACTATAAAGACATATACTTTCTACCGCTAAACTTTAAGAAAGGTTATTTTAGGGTTTTTAATTTACTAAGTCTAAGATCTAGTTGTTCCTAACTAGTTAACCTATTTATCAAACTCAAGTCAATTAGCCAAAATTGAATACAATGATTTTTATAATTTTTTTCAAATTTTTTCAATTTTTATGGGTTTTTCAAATAAATATGCAAATGCAAAAATATGTACAAATGAATGCGAAGGAAGAAGACGTACCGAGCATACCCCCAAACTTGAACTTGACAGTGTCCTCACTGTCATACTAAACCAAGAGGGTCAAAATATCGGCACTCCCCTGTTTATTTAGTTACAATTTTATTATTTTTTTGATTTTTTTTAATATTTTTTTGATTTTTTATAAAAAAAGAAAACAAAAATATATATACATATATACAACAAGGTTCCCCCCAAACTTAAGCTTGGCTTTACACAAGCCAAAGGTTAGCACCAACCATTTAAAAATCTTATCATGGTAAAGGTATAGTCGGTGCAAGAATGGGGTAGAGATGAAAGAAATGAGAAACACGCGAGACCGTGTGGAAAGAAGAATGGTAGAATACGGTCTCGGTAGGGGAGAAGAATGGCGAAAAGAAGAAGGAAGTGGAGTACGATCTTGAGGGTGTAAATTTAGTGAATAAATTAGCGCAATATGTGATGACCGATATGTTATAAGCGATTGCGCTAACCGATCTACTCGTCGAGAAATGGGATCAAATCCCTCAAGATTCGCAAGAAAACATGGGCACGCCGAACTTGGTATCGGAGATGAAAGTGTAACGGTCATTTGTACGGTCGGGATAATAGGAGAGACGAAAGGGAGTGAATTAGGGATAGTATCTTTCTCACCGTAGTAAACTGTTTTGAACTTGAAAGATTCCATTAATGGTTCGAAAATACTATAATCAACCGAGTCTGATGGCTCATCTGAAAATGTAAAGGACTCAAACTCGGGCGGTGAGTCATCAACATCGTCCGAAAAAGTGAAACACTCGTAAGTGTTATCATCTGTGAGAACAGTATCGGATTCAAAGGAAAATCTTTCAAGCTTACAGTCTTCAAGCGGGGTCGGAACGATGGGAAGGATGGAGGGTGATATAACAGTCAAAGGATCAGGAGGATGAATTGGAAAATCAGACACATCAAACAAAAATGATTCAACCTCAATATTATCCTCAAGACTCTTCTCGATACTATCCTCAATATTCAACTCATCCATGCCATTATCATCAAAATCTAGACGCATATGAGTTTCGGGAGAAACATTTAATAACTCAGGATGATGATTTCAACATAAAATTTCAAGCAAATCGACATGTTCATCATCCGAAATATTCCCGGCGTCTATATCCTCAATCAAGTGAAAATCAATTTCTTTAGACATGTCATCAAAAGCATAGATATCTATCGAATTAGGTTCTAGATGGGAGGTGTAAAGATCGAAAGGATTAGGTGCGGTTTCACTCGAAAGGGGTTCTCACAATCTGGCAAATCAAACACTACAAAATCACACAACTCGTTTTTATTTTCAACTGGTGAATCATTTGGAACAATCGATGGAGAACCGGAGTTGTGGGCTTCAATTGGGTAAGGGTAGGTTTGATTTGAAAATCCTCTCTCATCTAAACTCTGTCCAACCGCCTCCTTATACATTAAAAATTTTTGAGCTAGCGGGAAACTAGCTACCGGTTCGGTAGGCTGCATAAGGGCGGCTAAAGACGCTTCCACATTCCTAGTCATTTTATTCGTTGCTGCAATGTACGCTTCCAACGACTCTTCCAAACTAGACTTAGGTGGTGAGGGGGTTTCAGTAAAAGATTCAAAATTGGTTGGATATGTGAAACTCCCTAATGGCTGTGTCGAAACAGTGTCTAGTGATGGTGGGAAGGTCGGGTATGACTGATAGGAAGTGGGTGGTAAGACAGGGGTAGGGTCAACATAAGGATGAGAAGGTGAATAATCGTGCGGATCCCTAAAACTAGATGAGTGGAGAGGGGTGAAAGATCGGCTGCGAGATTGAGCAATATGCTCAGCAATGGACATCGGCTTAGAACTTACAGCAGGACTTGGAAAAATGGTATCAACATATGTAGGTGGTAAAGGTTGACTTGGTTGACACAAAGTGGGTTGAAAAATCAAACTATTCCTCCTAGACGCCTCTATTTGATCTTTCAACGAAATTTTTGGCAAGGAAGGATCGACTTTAAATTGACCGACCAAATTGACATACGACGCAAAATTAGGTTCGGGATACCAAAGTTCGGCTAATGATTTATTATGTGGGGTACCCATGTTAGAAGAAGGGGGAAAGGAAAGAAAGTTTGTTGTGCAAGGATTTATTTGCGGCTAAAAAAACTTGAAAGTTTCTACAAAATTTTCCTTATTCTTTTCTTTTTATTCCTTTTCTCTTTATTAGGAAAAATTTGTTGCAAAAAGATTTTCAACACAAGATATGCAACAGCAAAATATTACTTGCAATCAGTTATTATTTTAAGCATATCACAAGAATCTTTATTTGGAAAAATTGTTGCAAAAAGATATTCGAGAAAAGATATGCAACAAAAAAGATTACTTGCGATCAATTTCTATTTTGAGCGGGGCCCAAAAATCCTGCACAAGATTGTTATTTTGGAAAGGAAAAGATTTTTAAAGCGCACATAATCCTGCAGAAATTTTTCAGAATATATATTAAAATATTTGCAGAGGAGAGAGACAGAAACTTACAGTGCAAATTTCGTGCAGAGAGGACCCCAGATGACCGCGGTTCCGTGGTTTAATGCGCGTCAAAGCCGCGGTTTCGCGGTGGTCAAGAGGTATCAGGTTCTGAAAAAATTGGTACGGCTCTGTTGAGGGACTCTCCCTCTGTTCTGATGTACCCTTTTCTGATTTGCCTTCTGGAAATTTCCAGATCCGTCTTTGTGTAGATCCTGCAAGATTCAAACAACACAGTACCCTTTCCAAAAATAACAATTGATATATTTTTATAATTTTTTTTTGGATTTTTTAGATTTTTATGATTTTTTTTAATTTTGATTAACCCGAAATTGCGAAAAGGAAATGACAAGCCATCCCCGGCAACGGCACCATTTGACTGATCTCAAAAACTATCTAGTAACCGCAATCAAGAACGGTGTCACATGAAGCTAGCCGATGAGTATGGGTCGGTCCATAGAGATGTTGTGAATCTCCTAGTCGCGCTAACGAGTTAATTCCGAAGGGTGTTCTGATTGATTATTAAATCTAAAAACCTAATTATTCTACGATTATCTAGATCTATTCTTGCTAGGGTTAGGTTTAGGGATGGTTTGGAAATGCAGGTAAATCTCAACGCTTTCTATACCCGAATGATGATCTATGAGGAGTTACGGTAATTATCAATAAAGGGGATTAGATCCATTCGGGAAGGTGTGTCTTCCTCTAGGTTCTTGTCCTTCCTTTAGAGATCCTTACCCTAACCTCCATGGAAAACGCGCGCAACCGGGCTTTTATACTACGGTATCACCGCTACCTCGAAGGATAGGGTGCCGTAGGACGCGGTGTGTGCGTGTATGCATGGAGTCCTATTGAAAATGTATTATGGGTAAGAAAGGGATGAGAGATCTCATCTCTCAAAATCCTTCCCCAAAGCTAACTCTAAGCAATTTATCTACGGCAAGAAATTAAGTTTAATCTAGGGCAAGAATTGAAATTACCTAGGGCAAGAAAATAAATAAATCTACTAACTTTACAGATGGCTCTCTCCAAACATTTATGCAGGGTTGTCAGATCTGAATAGATGAATTGAAAAGAGGCACCGATGCTCTCCATAAAGAATTCTGAATTTATAATTAAAAAGAGGCATAAAGAATTACAATGATTAGAGTTCCTATTTATAAAGAATAGGAAACCCTAGGGTTACATTTGTTTCGCATGTCTGAAATTACAAAAATAGCCCTCAGGAAATCTTTTCAGAGCCACAAGCGAATTTTAGTAAAAATTTCTCGAAGCACGGGCACCAGACGGCCGCGGAACTGCGGCAATGGCAGGCTTGGGCCGCGGTTCCGCGGCCCTTTACAGAGATCACAATGTGAGGTTTTGTGGGCTGCTTCCTGTTGGCTTGGGCTTCTTATTTCTATATATCTTTTTCCATTTGGGCTTCTAAGTTGGTTCCAGATCTTCAGTGAACAATTTGCAATGGATTTTTAACCGTTCGCTTTGAGTCGATGTCTTGAATCTTGCTTTGTGAATTGTTCCTTATGTAGGCTTGATCAAGATTCTCTGTTTGTTGGTTAAAGTCCACATTTTCATCGTCTCTACATCATTTGCACTGTTTTCTGTCCAAGAACCTGTAACCTGTAACATGTAGCAGACATGCGTCAAAAGTACCTATTTATTTATAAAAAGAATAATAATGGAGAATATAATAATGCAATATTATGGTGTGAACAGAGCTGAGAACCAGTATCCTGCAAATATGTAGCAAACACAGATTAAAAGCACCTGCCTATAAACAAACGAGCGTAAGAATGGACGGTATAAAATGCAATATTCTGGTATGAACAAGTAGCTCCATTCATCTGGGCGACATCTCGTCATTTGCAGCAGCAACTGGCTCATTCTTCTGTACGCTGAACAGTGCCTCGATCATCCTGAGTATGAGATATATCAATGGCCATCACATCCTGGCTGGCCTCTAGCAGTAGCCTGCTCCTCTGGTACCAATCGGCACGTCCGAGAAATCTCATGAAAGCGATCTGTCAAACGCTCATGGCGCGAAAACACAATAAGACGACGCCTCATAATGCAATCGTAAGTCTTTGGAATCACGCCCTGGTCAGTCCTCGTCTGCGACGAGCTCAAGCGGACACAACTCTAGCCGTAGCTCTCTCTCTCTCTCTTCCCGTGTGATCGTGGCAGCAAAACATAACCAGTATCGACGAAGATAGATCAGGAATAAATACAATACTGTGCAAGAAAATGTACATCCTAAGGCTCCTTAAACGGAGTGGCGTGTCGTAAGTATGCCACGGAACATACACACGGTACGTCACTCTACTGCAGTCACCTACTCCATCAACCAAGGGTCATCCCACGCGACGAAAGTTCGGGTCTAATACCCCCTCGACTAAGTCTAAGTTCCGTAAGGTCAAGCCTAAGTTCCGTATATATATAGACGCCCTAGGCTCCACATAGTAAAACTTAGACTCGAACCAAGGTTAACCTAGCGCTTTGATACCAACTTTGTCACGACCCGAAAGAGTACGTGAGTGGTCCTTGAACCATATGAAGTCTATAGGACTCCATCTGATCCCGGTAAGCCAAAAGCCCAGAAAGCTAAAACCATTTTAAGGATAAATAAAGAAAACTGGTTTAAAGAAGTGAAGGAAAACATGTTTGAAGTCAAGGTTTTTAAATAACTAAGCCGAATATGCATTTTAAAATGTAAAGTCTTTTCTAAAAATTTCGGCAGAGTTTCTTTTGTAAATACTGGCCCCGAACGGGGTACAACAAGAATAATATATATGCAATGATAAAAGGCATCCCCAAGCGAGACCTAGCTCTTCGTCAATCGATGGTCACAACCACGCAAGCAATATAATATACAACGCCGAATGGCGAGGATCAAAACTCAACAGAAACCCAATAAGCATGCAAACCGTAATACTGCTAAGCGTGACTCTATGGTCGAATAATACATCACTAGTGTCTAAGTCTGAAATAATATACAAGTTTTGGATGATGGAATATCTAGATACAACTGAATAATACAAGTACAATGGTGGTTCTTGATGCAAAAGAACCCACCTACCAAAAGCAATTCACCCATAAAGGAAGCGGTGTGCCAGAAATGCCGCTATGGAACCTGTACGGCATAACCTGCAAGAAACTGTGGCACAACGGGGGTGAGTTGCCAACTCGTGAATAGAAAACATCTGCAAGCAGAAACCGAATGCAAGACATAATCCTAGGTCAAAACGATCAGTATATAATATAAACCTCAAGAGTAAGTCTGAAGCATGATAGGGTGGCAATGCAACATCTAGACATGTGTGTAGTGCCAAGTACTCGTGCCGGTGCCTCAGGTAATAACATGTCATAAATATAAGGTATGTCTGCATGAAGTAAATTTGATATTAATACACATATATTAGCGTCCCATTCCACTAATATTGGTGTAAGGGTATATATAACAGCGTCCTCATACCCTGTTATATATACAAATGAAGTGTGATCAATGTAGTCAAAATCTGTATGTAATCAATGTCTGTATATATGTGGATCCCGTCCACCTGTCACCTAATCACAATAAGTATCATGCATGTAAATATGAGGATATAATCAAAATCATGGAGAATATCATGAAACCTGTGCCTAACATCGGCACGTAAATCCTCATCTATCAGGCACTGTCACCAAGACTAGCCCTGATAGGTACGTATCATACGCTATCTCGAAACCCGAGTGCCCAGCTTCGACCCTCGAATTGCAACGTATGCATACGTACAAAGCTCCAGTCGGTATCCCCAAGATAACCGCTAAGTAAAAGGTAATATCACCGGACAGTATGGTTCCCCAGCCGGGCTCATCGGCTCATAGCACATCGACATCCCTTTCTTGCCCCAGGGTACTCCGGGCCCCACCATGTACCATCATACGGCCTCGACGCCTCCTCGTAGGGGTATATAAATCAGAACCGATAAAACTCATGGTGGAAGATGAAATATCATATCAAGGGTAACCGGGTTTTAAAACATTTACATAATCTCTTGAAATACCCACGGTTCCCCAAATCCAGAAATATCATAGAAACAACAAATGTCTCAATGCGCATAATCATAAAGCATAATGTATGTGACATATAAATGAAATGCAAGTATAACAGTATATCATGCAACATGGAATAATAGTATGCACATACAAGGTCATATCCTGATGCAATAATACTACTGTGTAGTGACATTGCAATTATCGATGATGAAGTGTGTGAGCCGGCAAGCAAGTGTACGTGGAACATATGCATCATCGATAATGGTGCTGGTGTCCTAACATCATGATGGTAATATAGCAATAAACACATGCAAAGCGATGTGAATAGCATGAATATGCGGAAATCGAATAATCAACGCAACAGTAAGGAATCTACATCCATATGTATATGTCATGCAGTTATGCCATTTGAAATAAGACGAATCAGGATTTTTAGTAAAATAAGGGCTACGGTGTTTTTAAGAAAGATACGTCTTTGGAAATACCCGTAGAATCCCTTTACTTTTCTTTAAGACATTCCTGATTCGTAGTTTTGAAATAGGTATGACTCGGGTCTAGTCCAACATCTACTATGCAAACTACAGATCTAAGTATCAAGTAAACCGGGAGGGGGTATGGAAACCACCTAAATCTGAGTCGATATGTATATATATATAGTAGTCGGTGATCCCGCATCAGTAGTATCACGTACGATACAGTAAATCATATGACATCCTCAAGTCATGAGTGCGGATCTATCATCAATATAAAGCTCGTACGGTAAATCGTCGTACGGCATCCCAATAGCTGGGTACGGGTCAATATCATATTCCTCTCATCAAATATCAGGTATCATTATCATCACATCACATAATCTGGGGTACTGATCTATGTCTAGTACAACTGATACCATCTATATACTTCGTATGTAAGCGCATGTCCAAAGGCCCACTAGAGATCACATGTCGTATCCCAAATACGAAACATATCAAATCATTGATCTCGCGGCACAATGCCCAACATCATCGACTCATCTCCAATGTCATCAACCACAGTACACGTATAATGAATATGCAAGGCTGTGCGTGTGGGTGTAAACCTATTCTAGGGTTCGTGACTATGAATTACACTATGTTACTTCTAACCCTACACTATCCATAATACACCTAACACAATATCCATGACACACTATAACTATCATATAATATAGTATATGAACTACGGACTGCGGGGGTGCTATACGCCATCCGCCCGATTTCCCCCTGTAGATATAATCTACTCACATTATGTCTTCATTTGTCGACGTCGCCACTCGCTTGCTTGTCGTCCCAAAGTCTTCATGGGGTACCTACACATCAAAGTATCGTATATGTGTATTAAAACCAAATCAAACTAAAACGGCTTACGAATCCCAAAACGATACACTATGATCTATAGGTTAGAACCTATGGACAACACCTTCCAAAACCATCTATCAATCCTCGATATCGTCGTATAAACGCCAAATAGTCGAGGTAAAATATGGATACACAATTCCAGAATTCAAAATACGAAACACAGAAACAGAATCGAAACAGCAACTGGAGAAAAGGGTCCCAGATTTCACCCTAGGTCAAATTAGACAAATCTATACATGCCAGGGGTCTAATCTATACATGTAGGAGCAGAAGAACCAAAACGAGGCAAAATGGGGAAGGTATGGCCGCAAATTGCGGCCAATTGGAATAAATTGGCGGCCGAAGAAGAGAGTTAGGGGCTGGGGTCTTGGGGTTAGCTTCTTGGGTGCCTTCACATGTCACTGTCCATTCAATATAATTTTCAGAGTCCCGAGTTGATAGCAAATCCCAAATAACCTTCACAGATTTAACAAATTTTCCGATATCGGTTTCTATAAATCCGTATTCTGGGTTTAAGCTCCTGGTTTAGATCTTAATTCATGCACTAGGGTGTTAGGGTGGCCTCTACTATTCTCAATCTCACAACACAACTCTCAATTTCCCATATCCATAACTAGGTTTTCCTCAAGTCCACAAAAACACACAATATCGGTTCAATCTAAATATGGGGTATAAGTGATGCATAAACTAAGCTAATGATGCAGAAATTACCTCATTTTGCAACTGAAGAATTTTCTTGAGTTGCCCATAGTGGCCAAAATCCTTGCTTTCTTGGTCCAATGTGTAGATCTTGAGCTTGTGCACACTTTTAATGAAATGGGGGTAGGCTTTTGGTGATGTTTTAGAGATGAATTGAGGGCTTGAAGATGGGAGGGAGATGAAGGAGCAGCAGCAGGAGGAGAAGGGGAAGAGGGAGAGAGCATTTGAGAGGAAGAATGAAGAGATGGCTATGTCCAAGGTCAATGGAAGACCATACCTCTCTCTCTCTCTCACCATACCTCATTTCTTTATTCCTATCCCATTTTCTTTTCCTTTTCTTTTTCTCCAAAATTCCTTTCTCACTCAAAAGTAACCCCAAAAGAAACATGATGGAAAAATGCACAAGTCTAAGAAAAATGATATGTGCATGTTTTGCACAAAAATGCTAAAAAACCGATTAGCGATTTTTAATCGCGATTAGCACTAAATTAGCATATAACTAATCGTAAAAACTTAAAATGGCATAATTCTATAAAATAACCTATTTTAGAATTTTCCATAATTTTTCCAATTTTTCTGTATTTAATTATACCTAAATAGTAAAATATTCAATAAAATAATATTAAATTATAAAAATTCCCAAAAATAATATTTTATTTTTTTCAAATGTTATATTGTAACTCCGAGGATATGTGTGCAAAATGAGATGATTTGAGAAACGCTTGACGGAGTTCGATTTTGAGCTTTTTACTCGTTTTCATGCGCACTTAACACGTATTATTTCTGCGTTTTTCATGATTTCGGAGCCCCGTTGTTTTGAGCCGATTACTAAAATGTTTTAGATTTTTGGGGTTTAAATTTAAATTCGGGGACCGAATTTATTTAAGGGGGGAAGATTGTAACATTTCAGAAAATATAAAATATTATTTTTGGAATTTAATATTAGAATAATATTTTTCCCGAAAACTGCCCGATTTCCGAAATTGGGTTTTCGAAAAAGGGTGTAAATATATACCAATAATTGTTAAATAAATGGAAATTAAAATTATTTATTCATTTAATAATATAATTAAAGGATTTGGCATTTTTAAAATTTATTATATGCAATTTTGATAAAAACCCGATTAGTGCACTGCTAATCGCGATTAAACCAAATCAGCGTTTTCTACAGTTTTCCATGGTTATTGCACCATGACATGTTTCATTTTGTTACATGTTTCATTTCATTTTTTGGTTATTGGTGTTGAGAAAAGAAAAAGAAGAAGAAAAAGCGTCAAAGGGGACAAATGGTCTTAGGTTAGGTAGATTGTGAGAGAGAGAGTGTGTGGAAATGTGAGAGGAGAGAGGGGGCTGCTGCCACTCTATTGTTTCCCCCATCATTTTGTTGTTCTCTCCTTCATCTTCCTCAAGCTCACAACCCTACCCTTCCATCCCTAGATCTATCTCCTAATAAGTCCCAAAACCCTACACTCCCTTTACAAAAATTAATCTCCTCTTCAACCTCTACACATGGGACCAAGAAAAATTCAGTTTTGATGATCATAGGGATTCGTGGGTGCTATTGTAGGGTTCCTAGGCACCCTAATGAGGTCACACAAGGCATCGAACATGCCATATTAAAATTTTAACGGTGCCGAGAGACCCGACTACGGATCGTTTGCTAGAATTCTAGGCGAAACTAAAAGCTAGTTAACAGTTAACTACTAGGATACGGAAATTACAACCTTTGTAGATCCGGATATCCACCTCCACGGCTTCGCAAGGGCGTCCTCTCGCTGTCTATCTTGAAGCTTGAACTCTCGTGACGGCTTCATCGGAGAAACGTGCGGAATAGGTCGTCGGCTTCGTGTCAAAGACGATCTACGTCGAGGTTGCACAAACTCAAGCTCCGACTTCACAAACTTGTGAAACTTGTGAAGTAAACACCCAAAACAACTTGTCAAGAGGTAGAGGGTGAAGAAATAGGAGGTGGGTTCACTTTAGAGTTGGATTTATCTCACTTTAACTCAAGTTGCCATTGATGGACCTTGAGCTTGAAGAAGAAGAAGAAGATGAAGATGAAGATGAAGAAAGAAAGATAAGTCTTCATCTTTTAAAATAAAACTAATATGAATACTTATCATATCTTGACCATGGTCAAGTGTAGAGATTAAACCAAGGTTAGTAAGTGTGGTTAGGGTTAAGGATGAGATAAGGATGGTGGACTTTGTCAAAGCTTTATGAAGCTTCAACATAGCTCCAAAATAAGCCACCATTCTTAACTTAATCCTTTCAAATAAATAAACAAATAAATAAATGAAAAACCAAAACCCTAATCATCACGTAACCATGGTTTAACCCTTTACACTTAATCACATTATCAAGTATCATCAAACATGATACAAAGATGTGCACGAAAGTATATCACATATACAATGTGCAATCCAAGTGAGAAAAAATCCGTTTATAGTGAACCAATACTAGTTAATGCAATGCAATATATCAAATATATAATTATGCATTAAATCATTAAATCAACATTTGATTCAATGATCCGGTCATGTCGCACATAACCGACTAGAATCCAATGTATCGATTTATCGAATCAATGATTCGATAACTAGGTCATATCGAATATAACCAATCGAAACATATATCGCGAGAATGAAATGCGGTATCACATACACGCATTATTCTCGGTCCCGCACATATCTCATATGCGCTCCTATTTCGTTTCGCTTGAGCCAGGAAACCTCTGTGTAGGACTCTAAAGACTCGTCAATACGCCGGTAGCAGATGATGATCATATCAAGCACCCACAAGCCGCAAGCGGTCTGCTAAACGTAACGGCCACCCGGGTATTGAGCGATCAGAAGATCGACGAGCTAGCCCGCTCACACTCCTGTGAATCCGACCAGTAATACTTACCATACAGTCCAGTCTCTTCGTCTGATATGTCGTATATCAAGTCTAGGGGTGGTATACGTCAGACCCCAATAACCCGATAAGTCGTGCTGATGTGAGGCTCGTAACGGGTCGAGAAACTACTGGTAACACTTACCAGCAAATCTCTGATCAGCCCTGGCCAGGGACTTCCCTGTTACGGCCAATCGAACGCAGCGCAACATCAACCCCCAATACCGGGAGAGACGAAACCCTCCTATCGCTCATTGCCTCCATGTGACTCGGGACTGTGCCCAAAGACCACCGTTTTGCACGCCCTCATGGACGTGGTAAGGTGGAGATCAAAGCACAGTGGGAATCACACAAGACTCTATGACGATCTCGGGTCTACAGACTAACCTGTACAAGTGTCACCTGAGAACTGCCATCTGACGTGAGGTATAATACCATCTGGGAGTTCTCGGCGAGTCCGTCCAGTGTACTCAGTCTCCACTGAGCACCCGTATACCATCTCTGATGTCAAACACCAATGGATATGGGATCATCCATCGCCCATCACATGGGTCGGGAAGCGTATACGCTAGTCTACTCTGGTATATCGATGCCCCGTATCGATACACCCACGACTAGGGACCTTGAAGGATGTACTTATGGACTACCATGTCCCCACTAGTATGATCTGCATCATAGTCCAGGTAGTCAAGTACAAATCCTAAGGGCTTTACCAACATGTAACTATAAGACAGTATAAAGAGACTAGTGTACATGTTAAGATAAATGGCAACCAGATAGCATACTATCATGTCGAGCAAGAAAGTCATCTCTATATATGTCCAAGCATCCAATATAATATACATAATCTGTACAATACTGGCCTCTAGGGCATACATACAACTAACAATCTCCCACTTGCACTAGGGCCAGCTGCTGTAGTATCTCATACCGAGCATCCCGAAGAGTCTCTCAAACTGTATCTGGGGAATGGCCTTCGTGAGTGGATCCGCCGTGTTGTTCTTCGTGTCAACTCTCCTGACCTCGATCTCCCGGCGATCAACTATCTCCCGGATCAGGTGATACCGCCTCAGAATATGCCTGGATCGCTGATGGGACCTGGGTTCCTTGGCCAAAGCCACCGCTCCATTGTTATCGCAATACAAAGGTATTGGATGCTCAATGGATGGAACCACTCCAAGTTCAGTAATGAACTTCTTGATCCAGACAGCCTCTTTGGCAGCATCGTTGGCAGCGATGTATTCAGCCTCCATCGTCGAGTCTGCCACGGTTTCCTTCTTGGAACTCTTCCAGCTAACCGCCCCTCCGTAAAGGGTAAAGACAAAGCCCGACTGCGACTTAGAGTCGTCCTTATCACTCTGGAAGCTCGAATCGGTAAAGGACTCCACTTGGAGTTCTCCGTTACCATACACCAAGAACATATCTCTAGTCCTTCGCAAGTACTTGAGAATGCTCTTCACAGCTGTCCAATGACTCTCTCCAGGATCAGCTTGATACCTGCTCACTACACTTAGTGAGTATGCTACATCGGGTCTGGTACATAGCATCGCATACATGATAGAGCCTACTGCTGAAGCATAGGGTATCCCTTGCATGCGAGCTCTCTCCAAATCAGTCTTGGGAGACATCTCTTTGGAGAGAGTGACTCCAGAGATCGTGGGTAAGTTCCCACGCTTGGACTCTTCCATACTAAACCTCTTTAGTATGGTGTCAATGTACCTGGATTGGGACAATCCCAAAATCCGTTTGGATCTATCTCTATAGATCCTAATCCCTAATATGCAGGAGGCATCACCAAGATCTTTCATTGAGAATCTTTGTGATAAGAAGAGCTTGACCGATTGCAGCATAGGAATATCATTTCCTATCAAGAGTATGTCGTCCGCGTACAATACGAGGAAGACAATCTTACTCTCTGCCACCTTCTTGTAGATACAAGGTTCATCTGGGTTTTTGACAAAATCAAACTCTTTGATAACGACGTCAAAGCAGATGTTCCAACTCCGCGATGCTTGCTTTAATCCATAAATGGATTTAAGCAGCTTGCACACCTTCCCGCTGCTCCCACTGTCTACGAAGCCCTCTGGCTGAGTCATGTACACGCACTCTTCTAAATCACCATTTAGAAAGGCGGTCTTAACATCCATTTGCCAGATTTCGTAGTCATGAAAAGCAGCA
Organism: Agapanthus africanus; assembly: GCA_030015575.1. Lineage (NCBI taxonomy): Eukaryota > Viridiplantae > Streptophyta > Magnoliopsida > Asparagales > Amaryllidaceae > Agapanthus > Agapanthus africanus. The sequence continues at coordinate 137,891 of JASDDO010000240.1, read as the reverse complement.
ATGGCAAGCATGATTCGGATGGATTTAAGCATAGCCACTGGAGAAAAGTATTCGTCATAGTCCACACCTGGTCTTTGACGAAAACCCTTTGCTACAAGTCTAGCTTTGAAAGTCTCCACTTTCCCATCTACACCAAATTTCTTCTTGAAGATCCATTTGCTCCCAATGGGTTTTACCCCTTCAGGAGCAACTTCCAAAGTCCATACTTTGTTGGTGTACATGGAATCCATCTCGGACCGCATAGCATCCAGCCATTTCACTGAGTCCCCACTCGTGATGGCCTGCTCGAAGCTAGTTGGGTCATCATCCTCCATGATGCAATCCTCGCTCCCACCGTCCATGAGAAAACCGTAGTATCTCTCAGGTTGGCGAGGAACCCTACTAGATCGGCGGAGAGGCTGAGGTTCATTGGGAGCTACTGAATCTTCTGGTTCCACTAAATCTTCAGTTACTGTTTGTGTATCTGGAACCTCTTCCAGCTCTACCACTTTGCCACTAATTTCTTTTTCAAGAAATTCCTTTTCTAAAAAGGTGGCATATTGAGAAACAAACACTTTTTGTTCTTCAGCATGGTAGAATAAATATCCTTGGGAATTCTTAGGATATCCCACAAACTTGCAAAGAACTGACCGTGCCTCGAGTTTGTCTGGATTTTGTCTTTTGACATAGGCCGGACAACCCCATATTTTAACTCGTTTAAAATATGGTCTCTTCCCACTCCATATCTCATATGGTGTGGTAGGTACAGATTTAGATGGAACTTGATTCAATAGGTATGCAGCTGTCTCCAGCGCATATCCCCAGAAGGAAATAGGTAACTCAGCTGTGCTCATCATAGAGCGCACCATATCTAATAGGGTGCGGTTCCTCCGTTCAGATACACCGTTGTGCTGTGGTGTATATGGAGGAGTCAGCTGAGAGAGAATCCCATTCTCTTTTAGGAAGTCCAGGAATTCATTGCTCAAGTATTCACCTCCTCGATCAGATCGAAGGATTTTAATACTTTTTCCGGTTTGGTTCTCGACTTCTTGTTTATATTCTCTAAATTTCTCAAAAGCTTCTGATTTGTGTTTCATCAGGAACACATATCCGAATCTAGAGAGATCGTCAGTGAATGTAATGAAGTACGAAGAACCATCCCTGGCATGTGTAGACATGGGACCGCATACATCACTATGTATCAGTCCTAAGGGTTCGGTAACTCTTTCTCCGTGTCCCGTAAACGGAGTCTTGGTCATCTTGCCTTTGAGACATGACTGGCAAGTGTCATAAGATGAAAATTCGAAAGGTTTCAAATATCCATCTTTATGTAACTTAGCCAGTCGTGTCACATTGATGTGACCCAGTCTACAATGCCACAAGAAGGATTCGTTGAGTTCAGAACTCTTCCTCTTGTGTGTGTTTGTTATGTTTAGAACTGTTGATTGATTTAGAACATAAATGCCATTGCATAACGTGCCTGATCCAACCAACTTTTGGTTATGGAAAATGTTCATAACATTTTCCTGTAATACAAAATTATATCCTTCTTTACTTAGCAAAGAAATCGATATAATGTTGCATATCAGGTTCGGCATGTAATAGTATTCGTTCAGAACCAATGTATTACCAGTTGGTAATACAAGGTGATATTCCCCGACAGTCTTAGCTGCAACAATTGCACCATTTCCAACCCTAATGTCTTTATCACCTTCTCCAAGTTCTCTACCTCTCCTTAGCCCATGTAACTGATTACATATATGGGATCCCGACCCGGTATCCAATACCCAGGACGTAGAGCAAATGGAGAAACAGTTCTCAGTAACGAACACACCCGAAGAAAATGCATCATCATGTACTTTCTTCATTCGGGTGGCATGGGAATCCTGGTATTCCCCTATATCCTGTTCATTCCTATAACTCTTATAAGAATGAACGGAACCAACGTTCCCCAGCACAGTATAACATGCGGGTTCGGTCAATACATCCATATTATTATCTTTATTAAGGCATGAAATGGTCGCTACCTGGAGAGAGAGAGAAGAAAACACTTTAGCGTATGCTCGTGCAAGATCAGATTGGTTATTATCTTATCTAATCAGGATGGCTCCCACTGCTTTTTATCAAATCTTCCTCCAAACCCTAAAAGGAAAGACTAGCCGGGATTAATTACACACTACAAGTTCGCCAATCTTTCAGCCAGGCCAGTGTCGGTACTTTGAGGGAGGTCCCCCGTGCTTTCGCACGAACCTAATTACTGTAAACCTCGTTTTCCCAGAGGCGTAACCTCGTTAACACCTTTCTAGACACCTACTTGATCGGCTAATTGTAATGTATAAAACTCTCCCAGGAGTAACTCTTACTCGCAGTGGGTATCGGGATCCAACTATCTCATAGAAGGTATGCAATCTCATTGCAAATTTCAACACTTGAAATTCCCGATAATCTTTTGCCCCTAGCAGCTATATGACCTTAACATAGTCAACAAATCATAAGTGCTAGTCAAGTTCAACCCGTCATTTCCCGATTGAATTAAACCCACCCGCACGACCCTTAACATAGTCAACAAAGTCGCACGACTACCCTAATCCAATCGCATCATATGCTTATACAGATAAGCACTAATTAGCTACCGCACACTACGCCTTAACATAGTCAACAAACGTAGCACGAATACTAACTAGTACTTATCTGAAATGACGGAGGGCTACGACAGGTTTTTCTGAAAAACCTATTGCGTAATGAACTTGATATCGTTGTAGAATCAAATGAAGTTTTAAAATGGAGTGATTTTGAGGCTTTTCTGGTTTTGCTAAAGGAGTCACTCCCGGTGAAGGGATCTCGGTCCTTTCCTCGTCGAATGAGGTGCGGGATATATCATATATATCGCTGTGCAAAGCAAAAAGCCAAAAGCAGTCAAAAGCAAACCGAGTGTGTAGCATCTGCCAGTTATTGCTAAAGGAGTCACTCCCGGTGAAGGGATCTCGGTCCTTTCCTCATCGAATAAGGTGCGGGGTATATCATATATACCGCTGTGCAAAGCAAGAACTGTAGCTACCTGTTTTATTTTAAAATTCGATTCTACAACATCTTAGGTTTCTTATCTTTCATTAATCACATTAATGAAGTCCCATCATTTAAATACCTAAACATCACAGATAGATATGACGTACCCTTATGCCATCCGCATTTGCCTCGATGTCCCCTCGTGCACCGTTAGGTTAGGTAACTAACGACAGAGCAGGGCAGGGCTAGCGCGGGTGTAAAACATAAGTAACGTCTATATAATATATCATATATACTATATACTATATCCATCACAGAATCACAATACAGATATCGCAGCAGAATAACCATATGAAATATTGGATATAGTAGGACGTCCGTGTTTTCAATACGAGCCAGTATAAAACACGGATTCCACGGTCGTGATGAATAGCCAATCCCACACCCCTAGACCCCTACGAGAGCGGCAAGCAACCCTGCCAATTCTAGGGTTAGGAGACCCGGACTCGACTCCTCGAGTTGGTCTCCCACTGGACCCCAGAACCCGGTTACTTGTGCTCCCCTCCTTGGGTCTATCCTAATGCGGAAAAGTAAATAATATACAAAGGGTGACAACTTCCGCTACCTGGAAGCGCCCCAAATGAAAGAATATTACATACAAGTTTTTATACATGAATGAAAATGAAAAACACTCATCTCACATAAAAACCCCCGGCTATTCAAACACGACGATCCAATATAACATATCCAGCAACACATAACATCACATGTCATCAACGTAAGTAAGTATGCATACCCCAATTGTCGTTGATGTATAGCAACGAAACCGGCGATATGAACATACTACACTTACGGTCACAGAAAAGAAAGTGTAAAACTACAACAATTGGAATCCGCAATCTCTTTAGACATCGCATGCCTAACAGATATAAATCCCGCATTTTAGTCTCATTATCGAAAACTCTTTTCAATATCATATGGGACTAAATTGCTAGATTTATAACATTCATTTAGTTATCTCATAACTCCTTGTGAATTCCAATTATTGTATCCAATTCCGGACAAATAGAATATATTAAACTTTCCGATCGAACATTCGAACACCCAAGTTTTCCCGACACCGATCAACACATGAAATAGGTTCAAAGACATTCACTTCATGCCTCAGTACCAACGGTCCAGCCGTAGAAGGGTCAAGCCAACGCCTCACATGTGGCACGCCGTACTGCCCCAAACCCGAAGGTTCAAAGGGCAGTTCAAGACGGTCACATAATCGAGTTAAGGTTTGTTGTCTTCTAGAGGGACCATCGCGTTACTTGCACTACTTCGAACGTCTTTTAACCACAGAAAAATCCAACACTTGGAATTTTTTCGACAGGGGAAAAGTTGGGTATTTGTATCCGGTCAAACTTTTTAACATATTCTACAGTTATCTGGAAAAACACTTAGACAAAGTTTGATATTCCGATCAAATCGTCGATTCCCAATATAACCCCAGAGCACTCAACCCTTAAATCAATTTAAAAATACCCATAAAACTCACCAGAATTTATCAGGAATTACTGTGGAATTAAATAGGGCTGACGTCACCTTCTGAGCGCGGAACCGCCGCAGAAGCCATGCTTCTGCCGCGGTTCCGCGGCTAAAGGAACTGTTCATCTGAAAATTTTTATATCGTAATTCTTGTATTTCCTTGGTGAATTTTTTAGGCATTTTTAATATGAAAAAATCCCAGATTTATGAAAATGTCCAGAGAGCTCTAAAGTATTTGGGTTTCGGGTTCGTTCGGACTTCAAACTCCGTCTAGACTTCGCCTAAGGCTCTAGCTAGGCTCTGATACCACTGTAGGGTTCCTAAGCACCCTAATGAGGTCACACAAGGCATCGAACATGCCATATTAAAATTTTAACGGTGCCGAGAGACCCGACTACGGATCGTTTGCTAGAATTCTAGGTGAAACTAAAAGCTAGTTAACAGTTAACTACTGGGATACGGAAATTACAACCTTTGTAGATCCGGATATCCACCTCCACGGCTCCGCAAGGGCGTCCTCTCGCTGTCTATCTTGAAGCTTGAACTCTCGTGACGGCTTCATCGGAGAAACGTGCGGAATAGGTCGTCGGCTTCGTGTCAAAGACGATCTACGTCGAGGTTGCACAAACTCAAGCTCCGACTTCATAAACTTGTGAAACTTGTGAAGTAAACACCCAAAACAACTTGGCAAGAGGTAGAGGGTGAAGAAATAGGAGGTGGGTTCACTTTAGAATTGGATTTATCTCACTTTAACTCAAGTTGCCATTGATGGACCTTGAGCTTGAAGAAGAAGAAGAAGATGAAGATGAAGATGAAGAAAGAAAGATAAGTCTTCATCTTTTAAAATAAAACTAATATGAATACTTATCATATCTTGACCATGGTCAAGTGTAGAGATTAAACCAAGGTTAGTAAGTGTGGTTAGGGTTAAGGATGAGATAAGGATGGTGGACTTTGTCAAAGCTTCATGAAGCTTCAACATAGCTCCAAAATAAGCCACCATTCTTAACTTAATCCTTTCAAATAAATAAACAAATAAATAAATGAAAAACCAAAACCCTAATCATCACTTAACCATGGTTTAACCCTTTACACTTAATCACATTATCAAGTATCATCAAACATGATACAAAGATGTGCACGAAAGTATATCACATATACAATGTGCAATCCAAGTGAGAAAAAATCCGTTTAAAGTGAACCAATACTAGTTAATGCAATGCAATATATCAAATATATAATTATGCATTAAATCATTAAATCAACATTTGATTCAATGATCCGGTCATGTCGCACATAACCGACTAGAATCCAATGTATCGATTTATCGAATCAATGATTCGATAACTAGGTCATATCGAATATAACCAATCGAAACATATATCGCGAGAATGAAATGCGGTATCACATACACGCATTATTCTCGGTCCCGCACATATCTCATATGCGCTCCTATTTCGTTTCGCTTGAGCCAGGAAACCTCTGTGTAGGACTCTAAAGACTCGTCAATACGCCGGTAGCAGATGATGATCATATCAAGCACCCACAAGCCGCAAGCGGTCTGCTAAACGTAACGGCCACCCGGGTATTGAGCGATCAGAAGATCGACGAGCTAGCCCGCTCACACTCCTGCGAATCCGACCAGTAACACTTACCATACAGTCCAGTCTCTTCGTCTGATATGTCGCATATCAAGTCTAGGGGTGGTATACGTCAGACCCCAATAACCCGATAAGTCGTGGTGATGTGAGGCTCGTAACGGGTCGAGAAACTACTGGTAACACTTACCAGCAAATCTCTGATCAGCCCTGGCCAGGGACTTCCCTGTTACGGCCAATCGAGCGCAGCGCAACATCAACCCCCAATACCGGGAGAGACGAAACCCCTCCTATCGCTCATTGCCTCCATGTGACTCGGGACTGTGCCCAAAGACCACCGTTTTGCACGCCCTCATGGACGTGGTAAGGTGGAGATCAAAGCACAGTGGGAATCACACAAGACTCTATGACGATCTCGGGTCTACAGACTAACCTGTACAAGTGTCACCTGAGAACTGCCATCTGACGTGAGGTATAATACCATCTGGGAGTTCTCGGCGAGTCCGTCCAGTGTACTCAGTCTCCACTGAGCACCCGTATACCATCTCTGATGTCAAACACCAATGGATATGGGATCATCCATCGCCCATCACATGGGTCGGGAAGCGTATACGCTAGTCTACTCTGGTATATCGATGCCCCGTCTCGATACACCCACGACTAGGGACCTTGAAGGATGTACTTATGGACTACCATGTCCCCACTAGTATGATCTGCATCATAGTCCAGGTAGTCAAGTACAAATCCTAAGGGCTTTACCAACATGTAACTATAAGAAAGTATAAAGAGACTAGTGTACATGTTAAGATAAATGGCAACCAGATAGCATACTATCATGTCGAGCAAGAAAGTCATCTCTATATATGTCCAAGCATCCAATATAATATACATAATCTGTACAATACTAGCCTCTAGGGCATACATACAACTAACAGCTATATGAGGTAATACCTTCACCAATCAGGTAATTTTTCATTTACTTTATTATTCATATGTGTTTAGATGTGAAATTGTGAAGATTAATGAGACTTTGGGAAACCCTAGTAAAGGGTTGAGTGTTTGTTGAAATTGGTGATGTGTAGTGGCTGCCTACAAGCCTTAGTGGTGTTTTAATGACCTAGAACAGGGGATGAACCCAAAACACGGATTTAGAAAACCCGACATCAGATAAATGTATGATTTGAGAGGGTATTTTGGTATCTGGAGCAACCCGGGGACACTAGAAATGATTTTGCAATTACTGGGAGTCTTGCAGGCACCTAGGAAGTTACCACTGAAACAATAGCCCCATACCCCAACCCAAGGCCATAAATTTATCCATTCTGGCCGCAATTTGCGGCGAGAGCAGGGAAATAGGGTCCCAGGTTTGGTCCATGGCTCCTTTTGGACTAAAATAGACCCCTCCTATATGCAGAATTGGCTAATTATCACCTAGGGAAAATCTGGGAGCATTTTGGTGTGTTTTAGGCTATGTTTTCCGTATTTTGAAATGCAATTTCTTGACATTTGGATTTGTATTTGTTTGTTGGATGTTTGTACATCGACAACAGGGGTTGTTTGATTGTTTTGCACGTGTAGGCCATAGGTTCTAACCTATGAGCACACCGTGCGCCGTATCGGTTTTCCGGATTCGATTTTAATACGTATTGCGATTGTTTATTATTGTAGGTACCCTCGTATTGATTTCCAGGCGAAGGAGCGCGGCGTCATCAATTTCAGAGAGAGAAGACCAGGTGAGTGGATCTATATCCACGGGGGAAGTCGGGTGGATGGCGTATAGCCCCCCCGCAAAGTATTGATGGAAAACTGATTATAGAATATGGTTAGGATATCTAGATTAGGAAACTAGGGTTATATTAAAGGATAGTTAGTGATACTATATTAGAAACTAAGGATAGTTAGAAATGAGATAATACGGCAATTATGTGATGACGGAAATTCGAGGACGACGTTGTCGATATTGCCGTTTAGGGTACCGTAGGACTTGATAGTCTATGTAGATGCGTCATCCGAACCATAGCTTTTTCTAAAACGAAGAGTCGTATGTATCTTCTAAAAATATACCTTGAGGGATGTTACGGATTTTCAAATGATATCTTTTTCTTAAAAACACCGTAACCCCTATTTTCAAAACGACGATTCGCTTCTTTAAAAATCTGATTGTATGGTTCGGGTGTGTATGTTAGATTAGATACCTACACTTATAGTAAAGATAGAATGTTTAGGTAAACTCGGCTTGATATGAGTTATAAATGCGGTGAAAAGATTATAAGACGGATATGATGATCTGATGATATGTTGGTACGGATGCGAGTCGATCGAGATGATTTATACCCTGTCGGTCCCCTGATGTGAGATTATTGCGGATGTGACCTGGGACATAGTTATATATATATATTTATATATATAGATATATATAGAATGTTGTGAATCATGGATGATAGGCCGTACGTGATTTCAGGACGTACCCTCATTTGTCGTATAGGATCCCTATTAGCTTAATGCCGCCATACGATGATTTTCCATTCGTGATGAGTTTGACTTGATGATTGATCCTTACCCTTGACTAGAGGTTGCCGTACGATGGATCGTACCGTACGCGATGTTGTTAGGATGGATTCCGATTGATAGATTCACCGACTCGGTCATATTAGATACGTATACCCATCAGCATTGCATATGATTTACCTTATGCTGCATTCATATTATTTTCATTGCGTTGCATATACCTGTGTTAGTATACTTACACCATTATCGATGATGCGTATGTTACACGTACACAGATTTTCCGGCTCACACACTTCATCATCGATAATTGCCATGTCACTACACAGTAGGATTGCTGCATCATGATATGACTCTTTGCATAATCTGCCTTCTATAGGTACCCGTGCACTTTTATACGATGTTGCATGATATATTGCTATGCTTACATTTCCATCACATGTCGCATACATCATGCTTTATTATTTTACGCGTTAAGGTATGATGTTTTCATGAGATTTCTGGATTTGAGAACCGTGACTATTTCAAAGAAAGCATGTACTGTTTTAAAAACCCGGTTTCTCTTGATATGATATTTTAGTGCGTCCACCATGCGTTTTCTCGGTTCTGAGATGTGTGATATGTAAAACCCGATTCGAGGAGGCGGATGATTCCATTTGCGGGTACATGGTGGACCCGGTATGGTTCCCCGGGGCGAGAAATGTTTTTCGTGGAGTAGACGATGGGCCTGGCAGGGTGGCGAGTACCTACCGGTGATAGTATTTGGACTCGGCGGATATCCGGAGGATACCGACCGTAGTCGAGAGATGATATGGGCCGATCCGGACTGACGGAGCCCGTGGGCCGATCCGGACGGACGGAGCCCGATATATGAGGATTTACGTGCCGATGTTGGGCACGGTTTTCAAGATGTTTTAGAGTGTCGATGCTAGGCACTCAGGTTCCATGATTTTGATGTGTCGGGAGGGACACCGTCGATATATATATATACTCATACTTGCATGCACACCCCTTTATGATATTTACGTGCATGCAGACAGTGATTTTGGCTGGACGAGATCCATATGCATGCATTGATTATTACTGTTGGATGTTATCCACATGCACATAGGTATCGATTACCCTGTTGGCACGTATACAGAACCGGTCACCCTAGATATCATAGTATTATCTTTATGATATAGTTGACCTAGGAGTCGTTGTTTATTCGATTTCTATCTGTTGATATTTTTCAACTCACGAGTTGGCAACTCACCTCCGTTGTTCCACAGTTCTTGCAGGTTGACCGCTTGGATCCGTAGCGGCTTCGCTGGCACACAGTTGCATTGAGTGTTCTGCTTTGGTAGGTGGAATATTTGTATCATTCCCACTCTTGTATCTACATTTCATATTATATCTAGTTAACTCCATCAATCAAAAGTTGTAAATTGTATAGGTAATGAGACCTAGTGAGGCTTGTATTTGCGAGATTTGAGCGATAGGTTTTATATTCACTTTTGGGGTTATATCTTGCTCATTTCTTGATCTTTTTGTGGTGAACTTCTCCGTTGGGCGTCGTATACTCATTTATACTGTATTGCGTGGTTGTGATCCGCCGTTTGGCGAAGAGCTAGCTCCCGCTTGGGGATGCCATTATCCTTATTATGTATTTGTGGTCTTGGATCAAAAAATACAAAGGAGTTGCTGCCAAAATTTTTAAAAAGACGAAACATGTTTTCAAACTAGTAAACTTCACTTGCATCATTCATGTTTCTTTCTATGCATTAAGAAAATTTTGATTTCATTATACCTTTATTTCAAAACTTCACCTCCTTTACTTTTCTCAAAAGGTTTAGATTTCTGGGTTTCAGCTTACTTGAATTCCGTTACGCCTTTAGACGTTGCGTGATTCAAGTGCTGGTCACGAGCCATTATTTCGGGTCGTGACATACGTATCATACGCTATCTGAAAACCCGAGTGCCCAGCTTCGATCCTCGTCCTTCGACGTATCCATACGTACATGACTCCCGTCGGTATCCCAACGATAAACGCCGAGTTATAGGTACTGTCACCGGCAGGTATGGTTCCCCTGTCAGGCCTCATCGGCATGTTACATCGACTATCCCTTTCTTACCCCGGGTACCTCCGGGCCCCACCATGTACCCTCATACGGCCCAGGATGCTCCTCGCATGGGGTATATATATCAGAACCGATAAATCTCATGGTGGCTGCTGAAATATCAGATCAAGAGAAATCGGGTTTTCCAAATAATGCATAATTTCAGGAAATTACCATGGTCCTCAAATCCAGAAAATATCATGAAAAATCCATATCTCAAATGCGAAAATCCATGAATATAATAGATGCAACAAAAAACTGTAATGCGAGCATATAAAAGGAAAAACCGCTATGTAAATGCAACAAGTTAATATAAATATCATGCGGTTCCTAATTTCTCCAAGTCTATATAACATCAATATAAAGGTAAACATGTAGCTATAGCCAGATATATATGTAAACATAAAGGTATAGAAAGGTATACGTATCTACCTATCAGTAATTATGTAATATACCCTCCAGGTATAAGTGAAGTATGTATGCAAGGTATACATGTAGCTATGTCATTAAGTGTGAAATATACCTATCACTAATGGTACAATACCATATAGGTATATAGGTAACTAGCATGTAAGCATGTCAAGGCATATGTGTAAGGTATAAAAATATGCTATATGTCATATGCATAAAGGAATATGAATCAACGTCACAATGTCCCTAACCAAACAATATCATATAAGTATGGGTGTTGTGCGTGTCATGGAAATTATTGATGGTGTGTGTGGCATACAATCAGTTCTCGTGCAACATAAGCCGTCAATAATAGTGCAGTGTCCTAAGGATACTAGTCCAAGCACAACAATAACTAAGCAATAATGTGTATGCGCAACTCTATATATGCAATAGAATATGCGAAAATAACATAACATCTCTAGCCCAGACGCATAACGCCATGCGGGCGATTCCCCTGTAGATGTTAAATCTACTCACCAACGCTCCTGGCTAAGTAAAGCCAACCACCTGTTTCCCCTTCATCGCAGTGCCCGAAGTCCCTGCCTGCGAACCTAAAACATAACACAACAAAGCAAGTATTTATTAGCAATAGACCCAAAACACATACAAACTATGCGGACCAACGCGGCAACTCAAACGTACTCTCAAGTGTTCGTATTGTAGCTCAGCAATGCAGAACACGAACCGTATCGGATAACGTAACGCGTGAAAACGAAACACAAGAAATACGCAAAGTGGTCCCAGATTATGATATACTAACAATCTGTAAAAGTTGCAAGTACCATGAGACCACAAACAACCCCAGAGACCCCTATACCAAAACCCATACCCTAACACCCTAGTCTGGCCGCAATTTGCAGCCAGAAGTAATATAATTGCGGCCGTACCAAAAGTAAAGTGGCTCGTATTTTGAGGGTAGGTTTTAGGTCACTACACTAGGTCACTGTGATGGGAACTTTTGCAACAAATACCTGGTTTGATAGCAGATCATCCGAGACCCAAAAACAACACTAAAAATACGATATTTACCCGAAATGATACATAACGCTATCTAAACTGAAACGACAAAGCTACGCAACACAATAAAGACTTAACTAATAGAAAGAGATCATTACCTAACCAAAACAACTCAGAGATCCTAGCTTCCCAAGCTCCAAGGCATCCAAGAGGCAAAACCAAGCAAAAGATGTGATTTTTGTGAGTTTGGATGAAGTTTTGAGATGGATTTGTAAAGGAATGATGAGTGTTCAGTTAGAAAAGAGAGAGGAATGAGAAAATAAAAGAGATAGAGAAAAAGAGAGAGTGTGAGGATAAAGAGAGAGGGAGGTGAGTGTAGTGTGAGAGTGAGGTGAGTGTAACCTTTTGCATTAATCACCATTATTGCATTCACACCATGTCACCATGCCACCTCTTCTCTTCCAAAAGAAATATCTATCCCAAGAAAAAATTTAGGATTAGGGTTAAGGTAAAACAAGGGATTAGATTTGTTAGAGATAGTGCCCCCAGAGTCAATTATTGGATCACAGGCACGTGATTGCAATGATTGAGGGAGGACGTATACCGGTAGGACAGTCTTACTCAAGATGATAGTATGCTTGTTCATATCAGATTTGTGCATTTTTATACCGCCCAATTTTTATCCTATTGTTTATCGGTAGGTACTCTTGAGACGTGTTTGCTAGTCAATTGCAGGATACAGGTTCTCGGCTCTAAATGGAAAAATTCATGAAAAAAACACGACAAAACCCGGATTCCTGCCAACCACTGATAAAACACGGTCTCCGCTCTTCATCCGTATGTTGCCAGATACCAGTTTAAGAGACAAAATGACAAATCGGTTGTCACCTTCATGCACAAAGCACAATGGCAACACCAAGACCAAGAAATCTACGCGGAGCTCAAGAAAATCATGACAAAAGATCCACCTTTTGATCAACAGAAATTCTGGGAAAATCGTGAAGACAATTTGAGAAAATGCATATACCAGAATTAAGTACAAAGAAAACCAGGGAAGCACAGAAAGTTGGAGGGCCCAACTGCACCATAGGGCCGCGGATCCGCGGCCATTAGGGGGTATAGGCCGCGGATCCGCGGCCGTACTGGCGCCGCAGCTAGTCAATTTTCAAGGGTGTTTTGGTCTTTATATGTACATGCAGAATTTTGCCCTAGATTTCTATTTACCTGCCTATAAATAGCCCAGAACCTTATGAAGCCAAGGGTGCATAATCTTGTATTTTTCTAGGTTTAGAATACTTGTTTCTTCTTCCTCTTCTCATCTCTTCTCCATTGAAAATCTTGTAGTGAGCTTTTGTGAGTGAAGAATGATGAATAAAGAAGAACTGTTTACTTATCATGCTTGTCTTGTTCTTTAGTTAACTTGTTAATTGTTGTAATTTTCATTTGTTAACTTAGTTGTTGTTATTTCTTGTTGTTTCTTTCTTCTCTCTTTTTCTTTATCCTTAAAACAACCATGATGCTTAAGCTTGATCCTTGCCAAGGTGAGGTCGCAAATAGCTAGTTGTTATCTTCTAATCTCCTTCTTTCTATCTTCCTCTTTTGTTTTATTTTTCCGTATTATGGGTGAGTAGTTACCATACTTGTTAGGGTAGGATAAGGGAAGTTTGAGAGAAGGAAATCTCTCTCACTCTTTCCTTGCCCAACATCTTAAATCGACTCCCGTTAATTGAACCACAATCCGCTCCTTACGGCACCCTATCCTACATGATAGCGGTGATTCCGTAGTGAGACCGGTTGTGGTTAAATTAACCGGAGGTTATGGCTAAGAGCCAAGAACGGACGAACAAGCACCAAAAGGAAGAACTTATGCGTTGGAAAGCCTAGCTTATACTCGCAAGTTCCTTCCTAGTCGTGCTAATCCCCGTTGTTGCCGATTACCGTAACACCGATATTAAGAGTGGCAATGAAAGAAGTGAGGGACTCCTAACTCAAACTAACCTAATCCTAACCCTAATAAGCTCTCTTTACATATCATTTTAACACTTAGATAATCACAAACAAATCTGAAAAACTGGACTTAACTCGTTAAAGCACATAGAAAAAGATTCCCATCTCCCTGCGGACGACCCGTACTCAACCGGCTAGCTACAAGCGAAACCGTCTTGATTGCGGTAATTAATTAAACTTGAACACGCAGAATCTCTAACAATCAAATGGCGCCGTTGCCGGGGAGACGGTAGTTTATTTCCTTGTGTAATTTCGGGTTAACTTGTGAATATAAATATAACCAAAACAAAAAAAATATACTTTGTAAAGAAAAAGCATCTTGTTATTTTTTGATTAGTTTTTGTGCAAGTGTGCAGGATAATACGGAATTCGAGTTCAGTGCCAAAGACGTGGGATATTCGGAGTTCAAGTTCAGTGCCAAAGACGTGGGAAGATAGACCCATATTTCGCGGCTACACCGCGACGGATCAAAACGAAAAAGACGGTCTATTGAAAAATTCTGGAGCAGATACAGTGAACAATTCAAGATTCAGGACATCCAGACAACAAGAGGACACCCAACTGAGCATAACCCAGAAAATTAAGATCCAAGACCACCATACTGCCGCGGTTCCGCGGCATAAGCTAGCTTAGGCCGCGGTTCCGCGGCCGTTTGGTGGCCTTGGAGTGCCATTTTCTCTGTAAGTGTTCCTCTCCTCTCTTCCACTCCTCTGAACTCCACTGAACTGTGTTTTCTGCAGCCTTCTTTGCGCAAATTCTCTCCCCCCTACCAATAAACTATTCTTGTGCAGGATTCTTTGCGCCGCGCTAAAAATAAAAATTGTTTGCAGTTGATTTGTTACCGCTTTGCATTCTTTAATACGGACTTAAGGGGCTTGAAACCAATTCAGATTGGGTGGGGATTTCATCACCCTTCCCAGGACCCCAAAAATCACAAAAGCATATGCATTGTCCATTGTAATTAAAAAATACTAGACTGCAGCCCTAAGGACTTCGCGCTCATTAGGAGAAGTTAAACCGTGTTTAGAACCTCGCTTAACGGTATATTGTTTACGGGGTGTCTAGGAAAGTGTTAACGGCGCAACCACCAAAAGAGAAAGGGTTACTTAATTAAGGAACTTCGCGAAAGCGTTCTGGAAACAGTTTTACTTCGACAATCATGTTCTGGAGCAGGTCTAGCAGACCTAGGTGACCACTAGATCTAGGTGTGATTGTGCATATCTTGTTTGTGATTGCTTAAAGCCATAAGTCCGTACATATTTCTGTAAAGCTCTTTCTAAAAAAAAAAGAAAAAAATCAAAAACTTTTATAAAAACTTGCCCTTTGTCGCCAAAATCCATTTTTCACCCACCACCCATCGCCTTTCTCCATTGACGTTTTCTTACCCTCACCTTCTCCGCTTTGACTATACTAAACTCGTTTAGTGTATGTCCGCTTGGACTCGGGACACTAGCGCCCGCCTAGTCCGCGTTACGTTAGTCGCTACCGACTACGCGATCGACTCAGACGTCGAAACTCCATCCACTCCTCTTTCACCTTTACCTTTGCCGGCCAACTCCGACGTTGACCGGAATTCTGTTCATACATCTTCACCTTCACCTTCACCAATCTCTTCTTCCGCGATGTCAGGATTTAATCCGAACATCTCTTTGACTACCCCTGGATTGGCTCCACCTCCTACGGAGACCAATAACCCACCACCACCGCCTGTTGTAGCGCCGCAGCGAATCGCGCTCCAGGATCGTTTCTATCCCACCCGTTCTGCACTTCCCACCTGCCTTTCTCTTCCACCGGCCAATGGGGATAATTTTGAAATTAAGCCCCACTTCATCAACATGCTTCCACGATTTCATGGGCTTGAATCTGAAGATGCCTATATCTTCATCAACAAATTTCAAAACGTCTTTGCCATGATGAAAACTACCCAACTGTCGGACGATGCTATACGTCTACGGGTCATTCCGTTCACTTTATGCGATCTTGCTGAAAAATGGCTGTATAGCACCGCTTCCCACTCCATAACCAGTTGGGACGAGTTTGTAAAAGCGTTTCTAAAGAAATTTTATCCGAATCATAAAACCGCAAGGATTCGCAATGAAATCAACCAATTCTCTCAGCTTCCTTCTGAACCCTTCTGGAAGTGCTTTGACCGGTACAAAGACCTTCTTGTTCAGTGTCCTCACCACGATATAGAGAAATGGCAACTTTGCCAAACCTTATACGAGGGCCTGAACCCAGCAACGAAGCAGTTGTTGGAAACCATCTGTCAGGGCCACTTCCTATCCAAATCTGACGAGGAAGCGTGGCAATTCTTTGACGACCTTGCGGAGCAAACGCTACAATGGGACAGCACCAGACCGACTTCTTCTTCTTCTACCTCCACTTCTACCGGTCAGTCTAGGGTAGGAATTCACCAACTTGACGTCTCTATTGCGATGAAAGCTGAAATGGCTGCAATAACGAGAAAGCTTGAAGCGATAGAGAGCAAATTCTCTTCTCCTGCTCCTACCCCTGTTCTTCCCCTTCGTACCATCTGCGCTTGTTGTTCCGATCCTTCTCACTTGACCGAAGAGTGTCCTTACAATCCACCATCGCAAGGACAGGATCAGGTTAATGCTGCATTCCAGCAAAGACCGAGGAATGATCCATACTCTTCCACCTACAATCCCGGTTGGAGGAACCACCCCAATTTCGCCTGGAATCAGAATCAGAATCAATTCCAAGGCAACAATTTCCAAAGGCCCCCTCCGCCGCAACAACAAGCGCAACAACAAACTCAACAACAGTTTCAGCAGCCCTTCCAACCCCAACCTTTCCAAAATCAGACGAACAACTTTGCACCCAACAATTCTTTTCCACCAAACAACTTTGTTCCGTCAAACAACGATAAGGTTTCCTCGCTCGAATGAAGTCTGGAGGCGTTCGTTAAATAATCGACTCAGTCCACCGTCAACATCCAGTCTTCCATTCAGTCCTTAGTGCAACACACTGCCGCACACGGGCAAAGCATCAAGACCATCGAGGCCCAGATTGCACAGCTGAATGCGGCCTTAAGCGAGCTAGAGAAGGGGAAGCTCCCGTCCCAACCACTCCCAAATCCCGGTCACCCACAGAATGTACATGTTGCTCTTGAACAACAGAATCATAATGTGAGTGCCGTGACCACATTGAGATCGGGAAGGATGCTGCAAAATAACATCGGCACACGGATCAATGATGACACCCCGGCCGCTTCTTCTTCTACTTCTTCTTCGTATCCCGCTTCTTCGTCTTCTGAGCCTATTCTCCGTTCTTCACAAGGCTCTCCTTCCTCTTCTTCTGCTTTGAATGGACCCACTTCTCACTCCACGAAAACACCTGTTCTGGGATCCGTTCCTACTCCACAATCTCCTCCACAAGCATTAGACTCAACCAATTTTTAAAATGTCCCATTTCCAAACCGGTTGAGGTCTAATAAACAAAATCCTCAAATGGAGAAGATTCTGGAGTTATTTAAGCAGGTTAACATTAACATTCCTCTTTTAGATGCTGTCCAACAAGTCCCGTCCTACGCTAAAATCTTAAAGGACTTGTGCACGAAAAAGAGGAAGTCTCAGGTACCCAAGAAAGTTTTCTTGGCTAGTGCTGTGAGTGATGCCCTTACCCAATCTTTACCACAAAAACGGAAGGACCCTGGCTGTCCTACGATTTCTATTACTATTGGGGATAAGAACATCAACCGCGCACTATTAGATCTTGGTGCCAGTGTTAACCTGCTTCCGTATTCAGTATACGAGCAATTAGGCGTCGGAGAGCTGAAACCCACGCACTGCACTCTCCAAATGGCCGACCGATCGATCACCCATCCTAGGGGTGAGCTAGAGGATGTGTTAATAAAAGTCGGGGACTTCATATTCCCCGTTGACTTCATTGTATTAGACACACAGCCTGTAGCTAACCCCCGGAATCAAATTCCGGTGATACTCGGTCGCCCATTCCTTGCAACCTCAAATGCTGTGATCAATTGTCGCAATGGTTCGATGAACCTCTCTTTTGGAAACATGACGATTGAACTCAACATTTTTAGGTTGGGAAATCAGCCCGCCGAACCTAATGCTCATATACTGGACGTCTGCTCGATCCAGGAGATCACCCCAGAAGAATGTGAATTCGTGGAGTTTCTGTTTGATCACGATAATCTTGACGCCACTAGTGCATTCCTCCTTGAACCTGCTGCTGTTTCGGCGCCCGACAACGACTACGAGTGTTTCACATTCTTGAACGATCTTAGCCGCTCACAACCCGAGTTTGAATCCTTCGAATTTTCGGATGAATTACCTGAACCATCCGACTCGGTCGCTTACACTCGTTTTGAACCTTTGCTGGAGTCCTTTGAGTTCGAGACCTCTGCACCAATCTTACCTTCAATCGTTTCACCTCCATCGCTCGAACTCAAGCCTTTGCCGTCTCACCTTAAGTACGCTTACTTAGGTGACAATGAGACCCTACCTGTCATCATCTCGGCTTCTCTAGCTCCCGAGCAAGAGAAAGCCCTTCTCGCGGTCTTGCACAACAACAGGCAAGCTTTTGGCTGGTCCATGGCGGACATCAAGGGGATTAGTCCCCTGATCGTTGAGCATCACATTCATCTGATGGATGATGCCAAACCAGCCCGGGATCCACAAAGACGGCTCAATCCAATCATGAAAGAGGCTGTGAAGAAGGAGATCGTAAAATGTCTAGATAGTGGTATCATTTACCCTATCTCTGATAGCCAGTGGGTTAGCCCCATTCACGTTGTCCCCAAGAAGTCGGGCATAACGGTCATAACCAACGAGGCGAACGAGTTAATCCCTACTCGCACCCAAACTGGGTGGCGAGTATGCATTGATTACAGAAAACTCAACGCCGCAACGCGGAATGACCACTTTCCGCTACCTTTCATTGACCAGATGCTTGAACGATTGGCCGGACACGAGTACTACTGCT
Source organism: Agapanthus africanus (assembly GCA_030015575.1). Lineage (NCBI taxonomy): Eukaryota > Viridiplantae > Streptophyta > Magnoliopsida > Asparagales > Amaryllidaceae > Agapanthus > Agapanthus africanus. The sequence continues at coordinate 118,786 of JASDDO010000240.1, read as the reverse complement.
TTCTTGATGGCTACTCCGGCTATAATCAAATTCCCATCGCCGAAAAAGACCAGGACAAGACCACTTTCACTTGTCCTTTCGGCACGTTTGCATATCGACGCATGCCCTTTGGGTTATGCAATGCGCCTACTACCTTCCAGCAGTGTATGATGGGAATCTTCTCAGACATGGTGGAAAAATTTCTGGAGATCTTCATGGATGATTTCTCCATCTTCGGCGATTCCTTCAACGAGTGTTTGCTGCATATTGACGCTGTCCTTACCCGATGTAAGGACAAAAATCTCACTTTGAATTGGGAGAAGTGCCACTTCATGGTGCGCGAAGGTATTGTCTTAGGACATATCATCTCGCAAAATGGCATAGAGGTCGACAAAGAGAAGATTGAGGTCATTTCCAATCTCCCTCCTCCCCGATGCGTCAGAGATATCCGAGCCTTCCTTGGCCATGCCGGTTTCTATAGACGGTTCATCAAGGACTTTAGCAAGATTGCTAGGCCCTTGACTCTTTTACTGGCCAAGGATACGCCATTCGACTTCAACTCGAGCTGTGTGACTGCATTCGAGTCATTGAAACGCTCACTCACTTCTGCTCCCGTTCTTTCTTCCCCTGACTGGACGCACCCATTTGAGATTATGTGCGATGCATCCGACTTTGCCATTGGTGCTGTCCTTGGACAACACATAAACAAGATGCCGCACGTAATCTATTATGTGAGCCGAACCCTGAACGACGCCCAACTCAATTATACAACAACTGAGAAGGAATTCTTGGCTGTTGTATTTGCTTTAGAAAAGTTCAGGCCCTACCTCATCGGCTCTCCAGTCATTGTCTACACAGACCATTCTGCTCTGCGCCATCTTTTTGCGAAGAAAGATGCAAAATCTCGGTTAATACGTTGGATCCTCTTACTTCAAGAGTTTGACCTTGTCATTAAGGACAAACGAGGATGTGAAAACGTAGTTGCCGACCATCTCTCACGACTTCCTTCTTCGCCTTCGCTTCCAATTCCGATCAACGACGTTTTCCCGGATGAACAGCTCTTGACAGTATCTTGCGAACCATGGTTCGCAGATATTGTGAACTATTTGGCCACGGCATTACTACCGACTGAATGGTCAAGTCAGGACAGACTTCGCTTCTTATCCCAAGTAAAACACTTTTACAGGACGACCAGATTATTCGTCGGTGTGTCCCTGATGAGCAATTCAAGAGTGTGCTGTCATTTTGCCACGATCAAGCGTGTGGCGGGCATTTTGGCCCCAGAAAGACACTGAGAAGATCTTGCAATGTGGTTTCTACTGGCCACAACTCTTCAAAGACGCTCATGACTATTGCAAGACTTGCTCCCGGTGCCAACACTTGGGCTGGATATCCCGGAGGAACGAGATGTCGCTCCAACCGATCTTGGTTGTGGAGATTTTCGATGTTTGGGGGATAGATTTCATGGGGCCGTTTCCCAGCTCTTTCGGGAACTTGTACATCCTTCTCGCTGTTGATTACGTCTCTAAATGGGTCGAGGCTGTGCCCAGCCGGACTAACGACAACAAGGTTGTCGTTAGGTTCCTTAAAGAAAACATTTTCTCCCGGTTTGGGCACCCCCGAGCGATCATTAGCGACAATGGAAGTCATTTCTGCAATAAGACTTTCGAGGCCTTGATGCGGAAATATTTCATTAATCATAAGCTATCCACGCCCTACCACCCCCAAACCTGCGGACAGGCCGAAGTTTCAAATCGGCAAATCAAGCAGATACTGGAGAAGACGGTTTCCAAGAACCGTAAGGATTGGTCGCTGAAACTCACTGATGCCCTTTGGGCATTTCGAACCGCTTATAAGACCGACCTTGGCGTGTCTCCCTATCGGCTTGTGTATGGAAAAGCCTGCCACCTACCTGTCGAAATAGAGTATCGTGCATTTTGGGAGATAAAAGAGCTGAATCTGTCTCTCGAAGATGCGGGCAGCCATCGGAAGCTGCAGTTGAACGAACTGAGCGAGCTTAGGGATGAGGCTTATGATAACGCGGTTGTCGTTAAGAATCGAACGAAGGTGTTTCATGATAAACACCTTTTGCGCAAAACATTCGTACCTGGTCAGCAGGTACTGCTTTACGACACCCGACTTCACTTCCATCCAGGAAAGCTCAGATCTCGCTGGAAAGGGCCGTATTTTGTGCGGAATGTGTATCCGCATGGCGCTGTGGATTTGGAAAATCCAAAGGACGGTTCATTTTTCAAAGTAAACGGACACCGACTTAAACCGTACCTTAGCGCCGAACCAACAGAGGAGCTCCTGGTCTTACAGGAGCCGGTTTACCCTGCATAATCTTCCTCTGCCTACCTCCAAACTTCGGTTTTCCAGCCAAGAACAAGTGGACACTGTTCCAAATAAGTTTGAGGGTATGTATAAACCATTTTGTACATTTTTTGTGGATATTCTTTTTCTTTTTCTTTTTCTTAAAAACAAAAACAAAAAAAAAATTGTGTATCGCTAACCGACAATTTTGACCCTTCCAATGATCTCTTCATGCAATAACAGTGAGGACACTGTCCAGTTTAAGTTTGGGGGTACGCTCGGTACGCATTTCTTACCTTCGCATTCATATGTATATTCTGCATCTGCATATTAAAATCCATAAAAATCTGAAAATTTTCTAAAAACATAAAAACTTTTTGTCAAGTTAGCTAGTGGGAGGACTCTGATTCAACATTTCGACGGTTTTGTTTGATAAAATAAAAATAACTAAATCTTATTTTTAGATTTTGAAAACCTGAAAGATAACCCTCCTTTGAAGTTAACTATAGCGGATATACGTCTTTACATCACACTACACGTGTCGTGAGTTTTTGGAAATTAGATGACAAGTCTTTTTATGTCTAAAAACTTTTAAACGGATAAATGATTTTCTGAGGATCAAATAGGTTTGTTCGGAAATAAGTAATATCAAGAATAGTTTATGAAGTGAGTGAATATGAAGGAATGTTATTGATGCCTTAATTAGAACTAAGTCTGAAAAATAACCCATCTGGAACTTGATTGGAATGATTACACACCAAAACCCACTAAACACGTCTTTTATCCAAAAAAAAAAAATAATTGAACTGCCGGCTATATCTCCGTTCGTATTAAATCATCATGAAAATTACAACAATTAACAAGTTAACTAAAGAACAAAGTCAAGCAAATGTTCTCTCCGAGTTAAAATTCCTAACGGTTCTTTGTGTGAGAATAATCTTGATAAAAGACAGGCTTTTATAAAAATTTTAGCGGAGATATGAAGGTTTTATTCTATGATAAAGACTATTGCACATTCACAGAGGTGCGTATGAAATGAAAACAAGAAAAAGGTGGAGTGAAAAATAAGACCTAGTTTCTTGTTAAGGAAGATAGAAATTCTGGAATTGAAACTTTACTGGAAAACGAAACTTGAAAAATGCTTAACTCTTTATAAAACTCATGTGATCCTTTTAAAATTGTTATCTGGGCTTTATTGTGTGGCATAATGACTTTATTCGACCTTTCGGGAACTTAACGACACTATTTGCACTGCACGTAAAGACATATAAAATCTGTAGTTAAATAAGAAGCGAGGTGTGAAAAATAAAGGTTCGATAGTCTAGACTGAGGATAATAGAATTGTTATTTTCTGAAACAAAACTTTAGGGTTTGAATCTTAGTTATTTTACAAAATTAGCTTGACCGGATTTTGTGGGTAGTATCCGCTGAAAACCCTCAGGAGACAACACTCCTCCTACTATGGACACCTAGAGGTTTAACGGCTTGTTGCACATGCTCAGTGCAATCGCGTTCCCTGCGAAAGTGAGGTTAGGAAATTTTTTGTGAATAAATTGGCTTTGCTCGGGACGAGCAAATGATAAGTTTGGGGGTATTTGTTCATATCAGATTTTTGCATTTTTATACCGCCCAATTTTTATCATATTGTTTATCGGTAGGTACTCTTGAGCCGTGTTTGCTAGTCAATTGCAGGATACAGGTTCTCGGCTCTAAATGGAAAAATTCATGAAAAAAACACGATAAAACCCGGATTCCTACTAACCACTGATAAAACACGGTCTCCGCTCTTCATCCGTATGTTGCCAGATACCAGTTTAAGAGACAAAATGACAAATCGGTTGTCACCTTCATGCACAAAGCACAATGGCAACACCAAGACAAAGAAATCTACGCGGAGCTCAAGAAAATCATGACAAAAGATCCACCTTTTGATCAACAGAAATTCTGGGAAAATCGTGAAGACAATTTGAGAAAATGCATATACCAGAATTAAGTACAAAGAAAACCAGGGAAGCACAAGAAGTTGGAGGGCCCAACTCCACCATAGGGCCACGGATCCGCGACCATTAGGGGGTATAGGCCGCGGATCCGCGGCCGTACTGGCACCGCAGCTGGTCAATTTTCAAGGGTATTTTGGTCTTTATATGTACATGCAGAATTTTGCCCTATATTTCCATTTACCTGCCTATAAATAGCCCTGAACCTTGTGAAGCCAAGGGTGCATAATCTTGTATTTTTCTTGGTTTAGAATACTTGTTTCTTCTTCCTCTTCTCATCTCTTCTCCATTGAAAATCTTGTAGTGAGCTTTTGTGAGTGAAGAATGATGAATAAAGAAGAACCGTTTACTTATCATGCTTGTCTTGTTCTTTAGTTAACTTGTTAATTGTTGTAATTTTCATTTGTTAACTTAGTTGTTGTTATTTCTTGTTGTTTCTTTCTTCTCTCTTTTTCTTTATCCTTAAAACAACCATGATGCTTACGCTTGATCCTTGCCAAGGTGAGGTCGCAAATAGCTAGTTGTTATCTTCTAATCTCCTTCTTTCTATCTTCCTCTTTTGTTTTATTTTTCCGTATTATGGGTGAGTAGTTACCATACTTGTTAGGGTAGGATAAGGGAAGTTTGAGAGAAGGAAATTTCTCTCACTCTTTCCTTGCCCAACATCTTAAATCGACTCCCGTTAATTAAACCACAATCCGCTCCTTACGGCACCCTATCCTACATGATAGCGGTGATTCCGTAGTGAGACCGGTTGTGGTTAAATTAACCGAAGGTTATGGCTAAGAGCCAAGAACGGACGAAAAAGCACCAAAAGGAAGAACTTATGCGTTGGAAAGCCTAGCTTATACTCGCAAGATCCTTCCTAGTCGTGCTAATCCCCGTTGTTGCCGATTACCGTAACACCGATATTAAGAGTGGCAATGAAAGAAGTGAGGGACTCCTAACTCAAACTAACCTAATCCTAACCCTAACAAGCTCTCTTTACATATCATTTTAACACTTAGATAATCACAAACAAATCTGGAAAACTGGACTTAACTCGTTAAAGCACATAGAAAAAGATTCCCATCTCCCTACGGACGACCCGTACTCAACCGGCTAGCTACAAGCGAAACCGTCTTGATTGCGGTAATTAATTAAACTTGAACACGCAGAATCTCTAACAATCAATGCTATCTGGTTTATCTTTATCATCGTGTACTGCTTTAGGTGACCTTACAGGTCACTATTGCACGTTGATAGAGCCCCTAGGATTCTTGCTTGACTGCCAGCAATATGAGGGCGATCATATACGTGGGAGCTGGGGTCTATAAGCACATCCTTAAAAGGTCCCTAGTCGTAGGAGTTTTGAGACAGGGCACCGATACTCCTGAGTAGACTAGTGTATACAGTCGAGACCACGACGAGGGGTGGTGGCCGGTCTCACAAGCCACTGGTGTCAGTTGGTTCACCTAAGATGTATATAGGTGCTCATTGAATTATGAGTACACCGGACAGGACTCGCCAGGAACATGCTAGTTGGTCTTATACCTGACGTCAGATACCAGTTTCCTGGTGACATGTGTACAGGTTAGTTCATCGACCTGAGATCATTATTTGTCTCGTGTGAGTACCCACTGTACTTTGATTACTACCCTACCACGCTCAAAGGAGTTGTGCAAACAGGTTTTAGTTGGGTATAGTCCCGAGCCACATGGAGGCAGTGAGCGGATCTGCAGGGGTTCGTCTCTCCCGGTATTGGGGGTGAGGTCGCGCTGTGTCTAGGAGAGCCATTACACGAAGTCTTTGGCCAAGGCAGGAGATTTACTGGTAGGTATTCCAGTAATATCTCAGGGTGTTCTGGGCTACACTCCGACATGACTTGTACCGCTTTTGGGGGTCTGACTTTTACCAACCCCCTAGGCCCGCCATGCGATGCTCATAGACGAACGGACCGGACTGTACGGATATTGTCACTGACAGGCTCAGTAGGGTGTCTGGATGAGTTCACTCATCGACGTCCCTTTTGGTCAATACCTGGGAGCCCGTTACGTATGGCTAATACCTCTGACGTGCTAGTGGTTAAATCCACAACCAAAGTATTGACGAGTTTTTAGAGTCCCCCACAGACCGTTTTCTCAAGTTTCGGGCAAAACGTTGTAGAGGCTGTATGGAAATATGGCAGGGTTCGATCTTATCCGTGCGGTATTGCACGGATCATGATCGGACAGATAATACTAGCGGGCTTTGGTTTAAGCCGGATCCTAGTATTGTACAGTGTAGATTTTGTCTCATTGCATTTGTATTCAGTGAGAATACAAATGCGGGTATGTATATACGGTTGCTGGGTTTTTCTGTAATTTATTACGGGATCAGTTTTTTGAAGTTGCCAGGTTGTATTCCGTTTCTGCCAGTTTTCCTTTGTTCCTTCACCGCCGGATTTTTCTGATGGAGGGGATAATTTGCAGTTGTGCAAATAAGTATTTGTGGAGGGGGGTCATTTGTAAAATGGAGGTATCATGATGGTTATAGCATCATGAGATTCTTTTTGCATCACTAGGTTTGCATTAATGAGATAGGATTTGGATTAGAAATTGTGTGACTAAATTTCCTTGTTATCATTCCTTTTTTTATGGTTACCTCCATTTTTCTTCTCTTGTGCTCACCTCCTTGTGATTTTCCCTTTCTCCATGATGTTATGGCCGGCCAAACTTTTGAGGATGAGAGATATAAATTTGTGTGTGAGGATTATTGGTTCATATATTTGATTGCAAAAGAAAAAATCCTAAAGCTCATTCCTCTTGCTCTTTTTTTCTTCTCCACCTCCATCATGGCAACTTCATACCCCATGATACAAAGCTATTACACTTAGTCTACAGCATTTCTTGGGCACGTCGGCTTGCCAACTTCATGCGCGAGTTGCCTCGGTCCAGAGGTGGGAGCCCGTAAAAGAACCCGGCGATGTGGTGCCCGTTCCGACGAGGAGACGAAGACCGGAGATTCCGCGAGGAGATCGGAGTGGACGCCGAAGACCGAAGGACATAGATCACTTGGTATAGCATTCCTTCCCATTCTCTAGTTAGCTAGGAGTAGGTTAATGGCCCGATCCGGGTTTTATAGTGGGCGGTGGTGCCGGTTTACAAGTTTAAAGAAAAGTATCCTTTCCACATTTTGGCCTCGGATTGACGGCCGGGGCACTGCCGTACACTTACATTGGTATCAGAGCCTTGCCATTAACCTAGTCTAGCTTGCTCTAACATGTTTACAAGTTTGATTGAACGAATTTCCAAAAACCACAATTTCTATTGCATCAGTTTCTGTCGAAATTTTTTGTGCTCGAAAAATTAATTTGAGTGTTGCAGAAATTCATGCAGGCGTTTTTAAGCACTATTTAAAAATTCGATGCAGTGATTCCTCATTAGGACCGCGGAACCGCGGCCAAACCCCTGTTTTGGCCACGGATCCGCGGAGGGAAAATGTAATCACAGCACCAAAATTTTACTGTGGGCTTCTGACATAGAAATGGGGTTTTTGGAATGTTCTGTTTGGGCCCAGATTTATTTTGAGTCCTACAGTTGTGCTTGGGGCCCGCTTCGGCAAAATTTAGTCGACCGAAAATTCTAAACATGTTAGTTCACAGTATTTACATTATATCTGCGACCGTGAATGTCACTCGATCGGTAAACCCAGTCTATCTGCTATAGCCCTTTTAGACGGATTTGCGAACGTGACATTCACATTGATGTTCTGTATTGTTCTGTGATGTTGCGGATTGTCGTGGTGGATAGCCTGGATGCAATGGTAGTACAGTTTGGTTTATTATGTACATTTGATATTGCGGGGCGAGCGTCCGACATGTGGACTGCCGTCACTGCCTGTTTGTATATTATTCTTTTGGGGCACGACCGGGATGAGGTCGATGTACCCGTTGTATATTTTACTTTCTGTAGTAGGATTACCCCGCGGAGGGGTGCACGGATAGCCGGGTTCTAGAGGGCAACGGGCCCGCATCTCATGGCCTTGAGACGGAGGGGGCTTTACTCTAGAATTGGTGGGCTATTCGCCGCACTCGTAGGGGGTACATGTTGACCCAAGGAGGGGTGCTCAAGTTACCGGATTCCGTGAAGTGATGGGTGGTCCATTCACGTTGTTGAAGGGGGCTGCCTCGCTTCAGATTTTGGCGAGTAACTTGCCACGCCCGTAGGGGTCTAAGATTTCATTGCACAGGCTATCTACACTTCCAGGGGAACGTCGGGTTTCAGTAGCGGCTCTATGAAACCCGGAGATCCTAGATATCTGTATTGTTCTGTGATGCTTATTACATTTCTGTGATGTTGCATTTTATCACGCCTTGAGCGAATATTACATATTGATATATATATACTAGTAGATGTTGTATATGTTTTGCATCCGCGCTAGTCCAGTCCCCGCTCTGTCGTTAGTTAAGTAACCTAATGGGTGATGACGAGAACCAGTGGCGAATGCGGATGGCATATACGTACATCGTATTTTCGTTCTTTATTGGTGTGATCAATTGATGGGACTGCGTTGATTCGGATCAATGCAAGCTAAACAAACCTATTCTGATGTTGTTGGAACATTTTTCAAAAAAAGCTATTATTGCTAGGGCGTTCTCTTTTGGTTTGCACAGTGGTATTCGGTTATGAATATCCAGATCCTCAGTCGACGAGGCAAGGGCCGAGATCCCTTCACCGGGAGTGACCCCTTGGACAAAAGTTTGCGTCAGGGCAATAACTTCACTATAACCGATTACTTTTGCTTTGCATCGTAGTATTCAATTGGAATATCCTGCACCTCATTCCACGGGGAAAGAGCCGAGATCCCTTCACCGGGAGTGACATCTTTAGCAAAGGTTTTCGTCACTATATTTTTATAAAAAGCTATCCGGTTCCTTCAACGATATCAAGTTCATTACGTTAAAGGTTTTTCGCCAAAAACCATTCGTAGCCCTCCGTCATTTCAGAAAGGCAGCACATAGTATTCATGCTATGTATGTTGGCCTTCGTCAAGGCATAGTGTATGGTAGCTATTTGTTACTTTTCTGCAGCATAGATAGATGCGTTGGTTTTGGACAGCCGTACTACTATTTTGGACTTCGTCAAAGGTATGTACGGGTGGGTTCAAATTAACCTGGACAATGATGGGTAGAACTTGACATGTGACTTATGATATGTTGGCCTTCGTCAAGGTCATAAGAGCATAGGGCAAAAATCATATCGGGAGTTTCTATAGAAACTGAAACTTGCCAGATATGAGCATACATTCTGGAGTGTGATAACGTGAGCGGATTCCGTCACGTTATCATGCGATGATAGTTGGATCCCGATTCCTTTTGATAAGTCGGTTTACTCCTCGGGTGATCTCGACTAATTCTTCTTTCAGGTTTGGGGAAGAATTTGACATTACACCGGGAGGTTTCTTGATTAGATAAAGTGATAACCATTCTGATCTAGGTTAGAGTGCACGCTGAGTGTTTCTTTTCTCTCTCTCTCTTTGGCAGCGACCATGACCCGACCCTTGACTATGACTCAGTGACCAAATTAACAGAACCTTTTTAAACGCTGGCTTTTGGATTGTCAGAGTTGCATACCTCATTGCCACTCCTACTTTTACCCTTTTCACCAGGACACCCCATATTACTACGAACGTCCACTTCCATTGGACAAAACCATCGTATGGTTATATACGAACTCGAAGGAATTTATTCGAGGATGGTTTCCAGTTCTGAAGAAAACGAATAGGACTATTCAGTTGTCTTTTCCTTTTACCTTCACTCAGGTTGTGAGTACTCCTTGGTTTAGGAGACAGTACACCTATTACGCAAATTGGATAGTCTTCTTCCAAACCTTAGGCTGGTGCCGAACGGTAGGGAATGGAGAAAACCAATTAGCCTAAACGGTGTACAGAAGGTATTAAGTAAAGATAAATAAAGGGATTAGTAAGAGGGCAAAGTAAATTGCGACTGCTATTCACGACCAAACCAAGTATTTCATTACCACTCCCACTTCACCTTTGTATTTCTCCAGGACACTCCGTATCACTATGAAGATCCACAGTTTATTGGATACTCCATCGTATGGTTATATACGAACTCGAAAGGAACTTGTTCCAGTTCGGGGATGGATTCTGGTTTAGGAGAAATAGGAATAAGGTTTATTCGGTTGTCTTTTATCTTCACCTTCTTTCGCATTGCGAGTGCTCCTAGGATTAGGACAGTACACCAATTATGCTTATTGGATAGTCTTCTTCTAAACCATAGGCTGGTGCCGAAAGGTAGGGAAGGAAGAAAACCATTTAGCCTAAGAGGGTGTACATAAGGTAATGACTTAAGACATATAAAGGGATTTGGAGAGATGTCAAAGAGATACACGGTTACAGTTGTGAATCTGATAATGGAGGAGGCATTACTAGGAATACCCGGATACCCCTTCGAAACATTTCAATGTTTCAGTTTCACTGTGTATTGTTAAAAGAAAACTGATTTCCCAATTAGACACTTGCTCCAGGGTATGTATTTACCAGATATGATTCTCACATCTGTATGGTTTTACAGATGATGAGTGGGAGTAAGTTATTGGAAATTAGGTGATTATCCACATTATATCGGAATTCGTTGTAATTGGTAATATTTGAGGAAGTCACCTTGGTTGTTTGCCGGATGGTAAATAGTTGGTTTTGAATATCCGTTGTTATGCAACAATTTCAAATTGATATATCTATACGTCTGTTTTTATAGAGTGAGATATACCTTTTTGAAATTATGTCTATGACATTTACCTATATCAGTGGATGGTTAGGTAAGGAGCATTGAACAGCGGTGTAATTCTTCTTAACCATAAGTACAGTTTTCAACCTATGACACACAGTGAATGAGTCACTAGACTCAGGGGACTTATACAGAGTATTGTATATTGTCCAGTGTCCATTAGGACAGAGGGGTTGGTCCTCGTACTATATTCGGTTTACTTATGACTTGTCTAGTTTTTAGACAAGTGTTTCGAAGAAACACAGGGTCTAAGTTTTGAGAAGTTATAGGTATATGAATAAAGTAGAGAACCGGGTATTGCAAGTATCAGGATTCTTCAAAGTGATTTAAGATGTAGATACTTGTGTATGGTATTCACTTGATAGTAATGATTAAGAGAACTTGCTTCTCTTTCAGGTTACTCATAATTGGAAGCGTTCCTAAGTTGAGTAACGCTGATCGGCCTCCTTCCATTTAGTTGACATGCACTGGAGACAGCTGCATGATTTGAATCTGGTTCAATTGAATCAGTGCCTCTGTTTCTATATTAGATATAGAGCAGTTCATATCTTAACGATGTTAAGGTACGGGGTGTTGTCCGGCTTATGCTTAAAATCAGACTCTGGATAACTCAAGGCACGTTTCTGTAATGGCTGTTTGTGGGTTGACCCGGGCTATGACGAGGGTTGACTTTCTACCATCTGGAAGATCAATAGTGATATTGTTCTAGACTCGCCACAGTTTTAAGTAAAATGGATTTTTTCAGAAAACAGTAGTGGGAGTATGGTAGAACTGGAAGTGATTCCAGAACCGCAAACGATTACTGAAGATTTGATAAGAACCTAAATATTCAATCTGATTTGATGTTCCATTGGCCACTCCGCAGATATGGTGGGTAACCTCAAGCACTCGAGAGGTACTTCGGTATGCTCAAGGACGGTGACAGGGAGGTTCTTGTTTACCCAGACTTTCCATTGCTGTTGTTCCAGACTGTGAGACCCGGCAGGAGGATGAGTATACCGTCGTTCTGAACTAGCTTTAGAAGTGTACGTCTATATGACTCTGCCAGAGGGTTGTCGTAGTCAGTGGGAGCAGCGGAAGCATAGTGGACAAGTGGATTATGTCTATTTATAGACTAAAGCAGATATAGCGGAAATATATCATCTATTTCTGATGTGACAGTCATAGGTTTGACTTCATCAGAATAGGGGATGGATCTGTTAAGAGGGTAGTAGGGTGTGATGTCCTGGTATTTGGATGACATACACAGAGTAGGAAGTGAAATTCCTATACTACAGTCGGTTATACTTTGGTTATCACACAGTGGTTTTTCCACATAGGACTTGGATATTATATCAGACATTCTGGTCACTGGATCTATGGTTTTAGATCTAGATTTGGGTAGTTTCCCAATCGGGGTACTTAGACAGCATTCTAAATGTATTTTGAATGGACGACTCCAGGCATGGTAGTGTACCTGCTGGTGATGGAGTCACCATCTCTAAAGGAGTTTTACAGACTAAAGTGGAGAGGGAAGTGCATGATTGGCAGATCACTTGCTTAGGCAATTGAGTCAATCATGAGATGTCAAGAACCACACCAGATATTGTTTTTGCAGTAGATGCAATAAGTTCATATTTATCCAATCCTGAAGAAACGGTCGGAAGTAGTTTTAGAACATAAGTGGATGTTCTACGGATTTGATAACGGCAGCCTCCTTCGTGAGACAGTTATCATTCCAGGCTTCCAAGGTGACCTGGATGACAGAGTGGCTATCAGAGTTACAGTATTTTGGACAGGTGGTCCAGGAGGATGCTGAGGGAGGCATGGCACAGGATACTGATTAAGTTCAGTTGACGATACAGTCTAAGAAGTTTGGATTTGGAGTTCATTTATGAACTATGTCCCATCAGATATCCAGACATATTCTAAGACAAGTATTGCTCATTTCGGGAGATGCGTTTCTCCGTGAACTTGAGAAAAAGAGAGACATGGAAAGAAACATCATAGCGGATCCACTCACTGAGGCTATTCCTCATTAGTTTCGCAAACGAACTTTGTGAGACTGACTAGTAGAGGAGTTGGGTGTTCGGTATCACACGGGCTGTGAGTATGCGACATCGTAATAATTAGCCTTGAGTGCGAGTGGGAGATTGTTGGAGATAGTGCCCTCAGAGTGAATTATTGGATCACAGGCACGTGATTGCAATGATTGAGGGAGGACCTATACCGTTTGGACAGTCTTACTCAAGATGATAGTATGCTATCTGGTTTGTCTTTATCATCGTGTACTGCTTTAGGTGACCTTACAGGTCACTATTGCACGTTGATAGAGCCTCTAGGATTCTTGCTTGACTGCCAGCAGTATGAGGGCGATCATATACGTGGGAGCTGGGGTCTATAAGCACATCCTTAAAAGGTCCCTAGTCATGGGAGTTTCGAGACAGGGCATCGATACTCATGAGTAGACTAGTGTATACAGTCGAGACCCCGACGAGGGGTGGTGGCCGGTCTCACAAGCCACTGGTGTCAGTTGGTTCACCTAAGTTGTATACAGGTGCTCATTGGGTTATGAGTACACCGGACAGGACTCGCCGGGAACATGCTAGTTGGTCTTATACCTGACGTCAGATAACAGTTCCCTGGTGACATGTGTACAGGTTAGTTCATCGACCTGAGATCGTCATTTGTCTCGTGTGAGTTCCCATTGTACTTTGATTACTACCCTACCACGCTCAAAGGAGTTGTGCAAACAGGTTTTAGTTGGGTACAGTTCCGAGCCACATGGAGGCAGAGAGCGGATCTGCAGGGGTTCGTCTCTCCCGTTATTGGGGGTGAGGTCGCACTGTGTCTAGGAGAGCCATTACACGAAGTCCTTGGCCAAAGAAGGATATTTACTGGTAGGTATTACAGTAATATCTCAGGATGTTCTGGGCTACACTCCGACACGACTTGTACCGCTTTTGGGGGTTTGACTTTTACCAACGCCCTAGGCCCGCCATGAGATGCTCATAAACGAACGGACCGGACTGTACGGATATTGTCACTGACAGGCTTAGTAGGATGTCAGGATGAGTTTGCTCATCGACGTCCCATTTGGTCAATACCTGGTAGCCCGTTATGTATGGCTAATACCTCTGACGTGCTAGTGGTTAAATCCACAACCAAGTATTGACGAGTCTTTAGAGTCCCCCACAGACCGTTTTCTCAAGTTTCGGGCGAAACGCTGTAGAGGCCGTATGGAGATATGGCAGGGTTCGATTTTATCCGTGCGGTATTGCACGAATCATGATCGAACAGATAATACTAGCGGGCTTTGGTTTAAGCCGGATCCTCATATTGTACAGTGTAGATTTTGTCTTGTTGCATTTGTATTCAGTGAGAATACAAATGCGGGTATGTATATACAGTTGTGGAGTTTTTCTGTAATTTATTACGGGATCAGTTTTTTGAAGTTGCCAGTTTGTATTCCGTTTTGGCCAGTTTTCCTTTGTTCCTTCACGGCCGGATTTTTCTGATGGAGGGGCTAATTTGCAGTTGTGCAAATTAGTATTTGTGGAGGGGGTCATTTGTAAAATGGAGGTATCATGATGGTTAAAGCAGCATGAGATTCTTTTTGCATCACTAAGTTTACATTAATGAGATAGGATTTAGATTAGAAATGGTGTGACTAAATTTCCTTGTTATCATTCCTTTTTTTATAGTTACCTCCATTTTTCTTCTCTTGTGCTCACCTCCTTGTGATTTTCCCTTTCTCCATGATGTTATGGCCGGCCACACTTTTGAGGAGGAGAGATATACGATTGTGTGTGAGGATTATTGGTTCATATATTTGATTGCAAAAGAAAAAATCCTGAAACTCATTCCTCTTGCTCTTTTTTTCTTCTCCACCTCCATCATGGCAACTTCATACCCCATGAGACAAAGCTACTACACTTAGTCTACAGCATTTCTTGGGCACGTCGGCTTGCCAACTTTGTGCGCGAGTTGCCTCGGTCCAGAGGTGGGAGCCCGTAAAAGAACCCGGCGATATGGTGCCCATTCCGATGAGGAGATGAAGACCGGAGATTCCGCGAGGAGATCGGAGTGGATGCCAAAGACCGAAGGACACAGATCGCTCGGTATAGCCTTCCTTCCCATTCTCTAGTTAGCTAGGAGTAGGTTAATGGCCCGATCCGGGTTTTATAGTGTACGGTGGTGCCGGTTTACAAGTTTAAAGAAAAGTATCGTTTCCGCATTTTGGCCTCGGATTGAAGGCCGGGGCGCTGCGGACTTGCGGGGCGCCGGTTTGCTAGTAGTATCTCTGTAAGTCCATGACACGCACCCCACGAACTTGCGGGGAGGCGAAATATATGAAAAACGATTATCAAAGCTTCGTAACACGGACTTGAGCGCATGAATCGTATCTAAACCGTTACTAGCAAACAATGAAAGGTTTAACTACTCAGATTCGAAGTTATACCTCACGTTACTTTTCCTTCGGGTCTTCATCACTGTCCTCCACTCCTTGTAGGCTCTTTGGAACGTCGGCACCTCAACGGCCTCCTCGAGTCAAAGACGATCCACCCGAGAACTCCTACTCCATGCTTAACCTTTAACTTGAGGTAACTAGGTTACTCAAAGTGCTAATCTAAGCAACCTAGGTGATATAGAGTTGGATTATGGATGTATTAGTCTAGATAACCCTTGATCTCAACACACGAGAGGTTATGGTTAAGGTTTGAAGAGAGAGAGAGAGAGCTTGAGGAGAGAGAATGTGAGAATGAGAATCCTTTTGGATGAATGAAGTCATATGTGTATATATGAAACATATCATATGTTAGTTGTGTGTATGCCCTAGAGGCCAGTATTGTACAGATGATGTATATTATATTGGATGCTTGGACATATATAGAGATGACTTTCTTGCTCGATATGATAGTATGCTATCTGGTTACTCTTTATCTTAACATGTACACTTGTCTCTTTAAACTGTCTTATGGTTACATGTTGGTAAAGCCCTTAGGATGTGCACTTGACTACCTGGACTATGATGCAGATCATACTAGTGGGGACATGGTAGTCCATAAGTACATCCTTCAAGGTCCCTAGTCGTGGGTGTATCGAGACGGGGCATCGATATACCAGAGTAGACTAGCGTATACGCTTCTCGACCGATGAGATGGGCGATGGATGATCCCATATCCATTGGTGTTTGACATCAGAGATAGTATACGGGTGCTCAGTGTAGACTGGGTATACTGGACGGACTCGCCGAGAACTCCCAGATGGTATTATACCTCACGTCAGATGGCAGTTCTCAGGTGACACTTGTGCAGGTTAGTCTGTAGACCCGAGATCGTCATAGAGTCTTGTGTGATTCCCACTGTGCTTTGATCTCCACCTTACCATGTCCATGAGGGCATGCAAAACGGTGGTCTTTGGGCACAGTCCCGAGTCACATGGAGGCAATGAGCGATAGGAGGGGTTTCGTCTCTCCCGGTATTGGGGGTTGATGTTGCGCTGTGCTCGATTGGCCGTAACAGGGAATTCCCTGGCCAGGGCTGATCAGAGATTTGCTGGTAAGTGTTACCAGTAGTTTCTCGACCCGTTATGAGCCTCACATCGGCATGACTTATCGGTTATTGGGGTCTGACGTTTACCACCCCTAGACTTGATATGCGACATATCAGACGAACAGACCGGACTGTACGGTAAGTGTTACTGGTTGGATTCACAGGAGTGTGAGCGGGCTTGCTCGTCGATCTTCTGATCGCTCAATACCCGGGTGGCCGTTACGTTTAGCAGACCGCTTGCGGCTTGTGGGTGATTAATATGATCATCATCTGCTACCGGCGTATTGACGAGTCTTTAGAGTCCTACACAGAGGTTTCCTGGCTCAAGCGAAACGAGATAGGAGCGCATATGAGATATGTGCAGGACCGAGAATAATGGGTGTATGTGATACCGTATTCCATTCTCGCGATGAATGTTTCGATTGGTTGTATGCGATATAACCTAGTTATCGAATCATTGATTCGATAAATCGATACATTGTATACTAGTCGGTTATGTGCGACATGACCGAATCATTGAATCAAGTGTTGATTTGATGATTTAATGTATAATTATATATTTGATATATTACTTTGCATTAACTAGTATTGGTTCACTTTAAAGGGATTTTCTCACTTGAAAACCACATTGTATATGTGATATATTTTGTGTGCACTTGATTGTATCATGTTTGATGATACATACTCACTTGGATTTGTGTAAAGACTTAAACCAATTTTAGTGAATGGTTAGGGTTTCATATTTTCACATAATTATTTATCTTTTCATTTTTGTGAAAAAGATTTTAGAAAACAAAATGTTTTCTTTCTTTCATGAAGCTTGTTGAAGCTTCATGAAGCTTTGACCAAGTGACCATTTTGTCTTCATCCTTAACCCTAGCCATTCTAACTAACCATGATCCATTCTCTACACTTTACCATGGTTTGCATATGATAAGTATTGATTTTATTTTCATTTTAAAAGCAAGACTTATCATATTTTTTCTTCTTCTTCATCATCTTCATCAAGAAAGAAATCTTAAGCCCATCAATGGCAACTTGAGCAATTGAGTGAGAAATACAATTCTAAAGTGAACCCACCTCCTATTTCTTCATCCTCTACCTCTTGCCAAGTAGTATAGGGTGTTTACTTCACAATTTTCGCAACTTGGTGAAGTTGGAGCTTGATCTTGTGTAACCTCGACGTAGATCATCTTCGGCACGAAGCCGATGACCTTGCCCGCCCATTTCTCTGATGAAGCCGATGCTTGAGTCCGGGATTCGAGACGGATAGCGAGAGGACGTCTACGTGGAGCTAAGGAAGTGGAGAACCGGATCTACAAAGGTTGTAGCATCTTTCTTTTAGTTAAGTTGTTAACTAGTTTATTGTTTCGCCTAAAATTCTAGTTAACGATCTAGTCTAGGGTTTCTCGGCACCGTAAAATTTTAAAATGGCATGGTTGATGCCTTGTGAGACCTCTTGAGAGTGCCTAGGAACCCTACAGTGGTATCAGATCCAAGCTAGAGCCTTAGGCGATGTCTAGACGATGTTTGAAACCCGATCGAACCGAAACCCTAAAAGCCAAAATGCTCTCTGGAAATTTTCTGAAAATTTGGATTTTTGTCAATTAAAAATATGCAGAATAATAAGCAGGGTCTTATTTGAATTACTGTGAAATACGAGGGCCTAAATCGATTTTTCCACCGCGGAACCGCGGCACGAGCTAGGCATGTGCGGCGGTTCCGCGGCCGTACTGTCCCCTTGTTTGATGATTTCTGCACAGTAACTCATATAATTTAATGCTATATTTTCTGGGTATTTTCATTGTGACTCTACAGATGAGTATTCTGGGGTTGTATTGGGAATCAATGATTCGATCAGATTTTCAAATTTTGTCTGTATGGTTTTCCGGATAATTTTCGAATATGTTAAAAAGTTCGACCGGATATAAATACCCAACTTTTCCCCTGCCGGAAAATTTCCAAGTGTTGGATTTTTCCGTGGTTTAAAGACGTTTTAAGTAGTGCAAGTAACGCGATGGTCCCTCTAGAAGACAACAAACCTTAACTCGATTATGTGACCGTCTTGAACTGCCCTTTGAACCTTCGGGTTTGGGGCAGTACGGCGTGCCACATGTGAGGCGTTGGCTTGACCCTTCTACGGCTGGACCGTTGGTACCGAGGCATGAAGTGAATGTCTTTGAACCTATTTCATGTGTTGAACGGTTTCGGGAAAACTTGGGTGTTCGAATGTTCGATCGGAAAGTTTAATATTTTCTATTTATCCGGAATGGGATACAATAATTGGAATTCACAAACAGTTATGAGATAACTGAATGAATGTTATAAATCTAGCGGTTTAGTCTCACTTCATATTGAAAAGAGTTTTCGATAATGGGACTAAAATGCGGGGTTTATAAGTGTTAGACATGCGATGTCTAAAGAGGTTGCGGATTCCAACTGTTGTAGTTTTACACCTTCTTTTCTGTGACCGTAAGTGTAATATGTGATATCGCCGGTTTCGTTGCTATATGTCAACGACAATTGGGATGCGCATATTTACTTACGTTGATGACATGTGATGTTATGTGTTCCTGTATATGTTATATTGGATTGTCGTGTTTGAATAGCCGGGGGTTTTTATGTGAGATGAGTGTTTTTCATTTTTCATTCATGTAAAAACTTGTATGTAATATTCTTTTATTTGGGGCACTTCCAGGTTGCGGAAGCTGTCACCCCTTTATATATTATTTACTTTTCCGCATTAGGATAGACCCAAGGAGGGGAGCACAACTAACCGGGTTCTAGGGTTCAGTGGGAGACCATCTCGAGGAGTCGAGTCCGGGTCTCCTAACCCAAGAATTGGTAGGGTTGCTTGCCGCTCTCGTAGGGGTCTAGGGGTGTGGGATTGGCTATTCATCACGACTGTGGAATCCGTGTTTTATACTGGCTCGTATTGAAAACACGGACGTCCCAGAATATCCAATGTTTCATATGTTTCTTCTGCTGCGATATCTGTGATGTTCTGTGATAGATACTGTATATAGTATATATGATATATTATATAGACGTTACTTATGTTTTACACCCGCGCTAGCCCTGCCCCGCTCTGCCGTTAGTTACCTAACCTAACGGTGCACGAGGGGACATCGAGGCGAATGCGGATGGCATAAGTGTACGTCGTATTTATCTGTGATGTTTAGGTATTTAAATGATGGGACTTCATTAATGTGATTAATGAATGAAAAGAAACCTAAGATGTTGTAGAATCAAATTTCAAAATAAAACAGGTAGCTACAGTTCTTGCTTTGCATAGCGGTATATATGATATACCCTGCACCTTATTCGATGAGGAAAGGACCGAGATCCCTTTACCGGGAGTGACTCCTTTAGCAATAACTGGCAGATGCTACTCACTCGGTTTGTTTTTGATTTCTTCTATAGTTTCTGCTTTGCACAGTGATATATATGATATATCCCGCACCTCATTCGACGAGGAAAGGGCCGACGATCCCTTCACCGGGAGAGACCCCTTTAGCAAAACTAGAAAAGCCTCAAAATCACTCCATTTCAAAACTTCATTTGATTCTACAACGATATCAAGTTCATTACGCTCATGGTTTTCAGAAAAACCAGTGTAGCCCTCCGTCAATTCAGATATGTAATATTCAGTATTCGTGCTACGGTTGTTTGGCATGCGTCAAGGCGTAGTGTACGGTAGCTGATTATTACTTATCTGTAGCATAAGTTGCGATTGGATTAAGGTATTCGTACGACGTTGTTTGGCATGCGTCAAGGGTCGTTCGGGTGGGTTTAATTCGATCACGAATTGTACGGGTTGAACTTGACTAGCGGACTATGGGTTGTTTGGCATGCGTCAAGGTCATAGCACGCTAGGGGCAAAATATTATCGGGAATTTCAAGTGTTGAAATTTGCAATGAGATTGCATACCTTCTATGAGATAGTTGGATCCCGATACCCACTGCGAGTAAGAGTTACTTCTGGGAGAGTTTTACACATTACAATTAGCCGATCAAGTAGGTGTCTAGAAAGGTGTCAACGGGGATAAGCCTCTGGGAAAACGAGGTTTACATTAATTAGGTTCGTGCGAAAGCACGGGGGGCCTCCCTCAAAGTACCGACACTGGCCTGGCTGAAAGATCGACGAAGTTGTAGGGTGTAATTAATCCCGGCTAGTCTTTCCTTTTAGGGTTTGAAGGAAGATTTGATAAAAACCGTGGGAGCTATCCTGATTAGATAAGATAAAAACCAATCTGATCTTGCAAAGAGCATACGCTAAAGTGTTTTCTTCTCTCTCTCTCCAGGTAGCGACCATTTCATGCCCTAATAAAGATAATAATATGGATGTATTGACCGAACCCGCATGTTATTCTGTGCTGGGGAACGTTGGTTCCGTTCTTTCTTATAAGAGTTATAGGAATGAACAGGATATAGGGGAATACCAGGATTCCCATGCCGCCCGAATGAAGAAAGTACATAATGATGCATTTTCTTTGGGTGTGTTCGTTACAGAGAACTGTTTCTCCATTTGCTCTACGTCCTGGGTATTAGATACCGGGTCAGGATCCCATATATGTAATCAATTACATGGGCTTAGGAAAGGTAGAGAACTTGGAGAAGGTGATAAAGACATTAGAGTTGGAAATGGTGCAATTGTTGCAGCTAAGACTGTCGGGGAATATCACCTTGTATTACCAACTGGTAATACATTGGTTCTGAACGAATGCTATTACATGCCGAACCTGATATGCAACATTATATCGGTTTCTTTATTGAGTAAAGAGGGATATAATTTTGTATTACAGGATAATGTTATGAACATTTTCCGTAACCAAAAGTTGGTTGGATCAGGCATGTTGTGCAATGGCATTTATGTTCTAAATCAATCAACAGTTCTGAGCATAACAAACACACACAAGACGAAGAGTTCTGAACTGAACAAATCCTTCTTATGGCACTGTAGAATGGGTCACATCAATGCGACACGACTGGCTAAGTTGCATAAGGATGGATATTTGAATCCGTTTGAATTTTCATCTTATGACACTTGCCAGTCATGTCTCAAAGGCAAGATGACCAAAACTCCGTTTACGGGACACGGAGAAAGAGTTACTGAACTCTTAGGACTGATACATAGTGATGTATGCGGTCCCATGTCTACACATGCCAGGGATGGTTCTTCGTACTTCATTACATTCACTGACGATCTCTCAAGGTTCGGGTATGTGTTCCTGATGAAACACAAATCAGAAGCTTTTGAGAAATTTAGAGAATATAAACAAGA
Organism: Agapanthus africanus; assembly: GCA_030015575.1. Classification (NCBI taxonomy): domain Eukaryota; kingdom Viridiplantae; phylum Streptophyta; class Magnoliopsida; order Asparagales; family Amaryllidaceae; genus Agapanthus; species Agapanthus africanus. The sequence continues at coordinate 96,910 of JASDDO010000240.1, read as the reverse complement.
AGTCGAGAACCAAACCGGAAAAAGTATTAAAATTCATCGATCTGATCGAGGAGGTGAATACTTGAGCAATGAATTCCTGGACTTCCTAAAAGAGAATGGGATTCTCTCTCAGCTAACTCCTCCATATACACCACAACACAACGGTGTATCTGAACGGAGAAACCGCACCCTATTAGATATGGTGCGCTCAATGATGAGTACAGCTGAGTTGCCTATTTCCTTCTGGGGATATGCGCTTGAGACAGCCATGGACCTATTGAATAGAGTTCCTACCAAATCAGTGCCTACCACTCCATATGAGATATGGAAAGGGAAGAGACCACATCTTAATTATGTTAAGATATGGGGTTGTCCAGCCTATGTCAAAAGACAAAATCCGGACAAACTCGAGGAAAGATCAGTCTTATGTAAGTTTATAGGATATCCCAAAAATTCACAAGGGTATATCTTCTACCATTCCGAGGAACAAAAGGTGTTTGTTTCTCGACATGCCACTTTCTTAGAAAAAAGTTTTCTTATGAAACAGATAAGTGGCATTGAGGTAGAACTGGAAGAGGTTCCAGCGACACAAACTATAACAGAAGACTTGGTAGAACCAGAGGATTCAGTAGTACCCGACGAACCCCTGCCTCTCCGCCGATCTAGTAGGGTTCCTCGCCAACCTGAGAGATACTACGGTTTTCTTATGGATGGTGGCAGCGAGGATTGCATCATGGAGGATGATGACCCAACTAGCTTCGAGCAGGCCATCACGAGTGGAGACTCAGTGAAATGGCTGGATGCTATGCGGTCCGAGATGGAATCCATGTACACCAACAAAGTATGGACTTTGGAAGTTGCTCCTGAAGGGGTAAAACCCATTGGGAGCAAGTGGATCTTTAAGAAGAAACTTGGTGTAGATGGGAAAGTGGAGACTTTCAAAGCTAGACTTGTAGCAAAGGGTTTTCGTCAAAGACCAGGTATGGACTATGATGAAACCTTTTCTCCAGTGGCTATGCTTAAATCCATCCGGATCATGCTTGCCATCGCTGCATATCATGACTACGAAATCTGGCAAATGGATGTTAAGACCGCCTTTCTAAATGGTGATTTAGAAGAATGCGTGTACATGACTTAGCCAGAGGGCTTCGTAGATAGTGGGAGCAGCGCGAAGGTGTGCAAGCTGCTTAAATCCATTTATGGATTAAAGCAAGCATCGCGGAGTTGGAACATCTGCTTTGACGTCGTTATCAAAGAGTTTGATTTCGTCAAAAACCCAGATGAACCTTGTATCTACAAGAAGGTAGCAGAGAGTAAGGTTGTTTTCCTCGTATTGTACGTGGACGACATACTCTTGATAGGAAATGATATTCCTATGCTGCAATCGGTCAAGCTCTTCTTATCACGGAGATTCTCGATGAAAGATCTTGGTGATGCCTCCTGCATATTGGGAATCAGGATCTATAGAGATAGATCCAAACGGATATTGGGATTGTCCCAATCCAGGTACATTGACACCATACTAAAGAGGTTTAGTATGGAAGAATCCAAGCGTGGGAACTTGCCCACGATCTCTGGAGTCACTCTCTCCAAAGAGATGTCTCCCAAGACTGATTTGGAGAGAGCTCGCATGCAAGGGATACCCTATGCTTCGGCTGTAGGCTCTATCATGTATGCGATGCTATGTACCAGACCCGATGTAGCATACTCACTAAGTATAGTGAGCAGGTATCAAGCTGATCCTGGAGAGAGTCACTGGACAGCTGTGAAGAGCATTCTCAAGTACTTGCGAAGGACTAAAGAGATGCTCTTGGTGTATGGTAATGGAGAACTCCAAGTGGAGTCCTTTACCGATTCGAGCTTCCAGAGTGATAAGGACGACTCTAAGTCGCAGTCGGGATTTGTCTTTACCCTTTACGGAGGGGCGGTTAGCTGGAAGAGTTCCAAGCAGGAAACCGTGGCAGACTCGACGATGGAGGCTGAATACATCGCTGCCAACGATGCTGCCAAAGAGGCTGTCTGGATCAAGAAGTTCATTACTGAACTTGGAGTGGTTCCATCCATTGAGCATCCAATACCTTTGTATTGCGATAACAATGGAGCGGTGGCTTTGGCCAAGGAACCCAGGTCCCATCAGCGATCCAGGCATATTCTGAGGCGGTATCACCTGATCCGGGAGATAGTTGATCGCCGGGAGATCGAGGTCAGGAGAGTTGACACGAAGAACAACACGGCGGATCCACTCACGAAGGCCATTCCCCAGATACAGTTTGAGAGACTCTTCGGGATGCTCGGTATGCGATACTACAGCAGCTGGCCCTAGTGCAAGTGGGAGATTGTTAGTTGTGTGTATGCCCTAGAGGCCAGTATTGTACAGATGATGTATATTATATTGGATGCTTGGACATATATAATGATGACTTTCTTGCTCGATATGATAGTATGCTCTCTGGTTACTCTTTATCTTAACATGTACACTTGTCTCTTTAAACTGTCTTATAGTTACATGTTGGTAAAGCCCTTAGGATGTGTACTTGACTACCTAGACTATGATGCAGATCATACTAGTGGGGACATGGTAGTCCATAAGTACATCCTTCAAGGTTCCTAGTCGTGGGTGTATCGAGACGGGGCATCGATATACCAGAGTAGACTAGCGTATACGCTTCTCGACCCATGAGATGGGCGATGGATAGTCACATATCCATTGGTGTTTGACATCAGAGATAGTATACGGGTGCTCAGTGTAGACTGGGTACACTGGACGGACTCGCCGAGAACTCCCAGATGGTATTATACCTCACGTCAGATGGCAGTTCTCAGGTGACACTTGTGCAGGTTAGTCTGTAGACCCGAGATCGTCATAGAGTCTTGTGTGATTCACACTGTTCTTTGATCTCCACCTTACCACGTCCATGAGGGCGTGCAAAACGGTGGTCTTTGGGCACAGTCCCGAGTCACATGGAGGCAATGAGCGATAGGAGGGGTTTCGTCTCTCCCGGTATTGGGGGTTGATGTTGCGCTGTGCTCGATTGGCCGTAACAGGGAAGTCCCTGGCTAGGGCTGATCAGAGATTTGCTGGAAAGTGTTACCAATAGTTTCTCGACCCGTTATGTGCCTCACATCGGCACGACTTATCGGTTATTGGGGTCTGACGTTTACCACCCCTAGACTTGATATGCGACATATCAGACGAAAAGACCGGACTGTACGGTAAGTGTTACTGGTTGGATTCACAGGAGTGTGAGCGGGCTTTCTCGTCGATCTTCTGATCGCTCAATACTCGGGTGGCCGTTACGTTTAGCAGACCGCTTGCGGCTTGTGGGTGATTGATATGATCATCATCTGCTACCGGCGTATTGACGAGTCTTTAGAGTCCTACACAGAGGTTTCCTGGCTCAAGCGAAACGAGATAGGAGCGCATATGAGATATGTGCAGGACCGAGAATAATGCGTGTATGTGATACCGTATTCCATTCTCACGATGAATATTTCGATTGGTTGTATGCGATATAACCTAGTTATCGAATCATTGATTCGATAAATCGATACATTGTATACTAGTCGGTTATGTGGGACATGACCGAATCATTGAATCAAGTGTTGATTTGATGATTTAATGTATAATTATATATTTGATATATTACTTTGCATTAACTAGTATTGGTTCACTTTAAAGGGATTTTCTCACTTGAAAACCACATTGTATATGTGATATATTTTGTGTGCACTTGATTGTATCATGTTTGATGATACATACTCACTTGGATTTGTGTAAAGACTTAAACCATGTTTAGTGAATGGTTAGGGTTTCATATTTTCACATAATTATTTATCTTTTCATTTTTGTGAAAAAGATTTTAGAAAACAAAATGGTTTCTTTCTTTCATGAAGCTTGTTGAAGCTTCATGAAGCTTTGACCAAGTGACCATTTTGTCTTCATCCTTAACCCTAGCCATTCTAACTAACCATGATCCATTCTCTACACTTTACCATGGTTTGCATATGATAAGTATTGATTTTATTTTCATTTTAAAAGCAAGACTTATCATATTTTTTCCTCTTCTTCATCATCTTCATCAAGAAAGAAAGCTTAAGCCCATCAATGGAAACTTGAGCAATTGAGTGAGAAATACAATTCTAAAGTGAACCCACCTCCTATTTCTTCATCCTCTACCTCTTGCCAAGTAGTATAGGGTGTTTACTTCACAAGTTTCGCAACTTGGTGAAGTTGGAGCTTGATCTTGTGTAACCTCGACGTAGATCATCTTCGGCACGAAGCCGACGACCTTGCCCGCCCATTTCTCCGATGAAGCCGATGCTTGAGTCCGGGATTCGAGACGGACAGCGAGAGGACGTCTACGTGGAGCTAAGGAAGTGGAGAACCGGATCTACAAAGGTTGTAGCATCTTTCTTTTAGTTAAGTTGTTAACTAGTTTATTGTTTCGCCTAAAATTCTAGTTAACGATCTAGTCTAGGGTTTCTCGGCACCGTAAAATTTTAAAATGGCATGATTGATGCCTTGTGAGACCTCTTGAGAGTGCCTAGGAACCCTACATCATATATATTAAATGAATAACAAATAATGATATATCATCATGTTTTATTAATACACTTAGTGATTCATCACATGAGTCATATAAATCATAAATGATTCATTAACTCCATGTATGAATCACACCATGACTCACTTATCCAATTAATGCAAATGTCACCTTAACCCCAAAGTCACCATGCTTCAAGAAGCTTCCCGACAAATTACGAGAACGCCCTTCCTATCTGTGAAAACACGGAAAAACTTTAGACTGTATAAATCCAATAATCCGATACTAGAATCTGGCTTAAACCAAAGCCGACTAGTAAAAACTGTAGGGTTCCTAGGCACACCCATGAGGTTCTACAACTGATCAACCATGCCAAAATCAAATTTTTATCAAGTGCCGAGAAACCCTAAGCAAGATCGATACTTGAGTTAAGGCGAAACTATGCAAGTTAACAACTTAACTACAAGTGAAAGGGACTACAACCTTTGTAGATCCGGTCCTCCACTTCTTTAGGTCCGTGATGACATCCCTCCGCTGCGATCATCGGGATCCCGGACCTTAGCGTTGGTTTCATCGGAGAAATAAGCGGGCTAGGTCGTTAACTTCGATGCCGAAGATGATCTACGTCGATGCGACTCAAACTCAAGCTCCATCTTCATTTGGTCATGAAACTTGTGAAGATAACACACTCTACTATATGGCAAGTGTTAGAGAATGAAAAAATAGGAAGTGGGTTCACTTTGGATTTGGATTTCTCACTTGATTTCAACAATTAAAATTTTCAAGAAAGCTTTCTTCTCTTCATGAAGAAGAAGAAGAAGAAGAAGAAGAATGAAATATATGAATTATCCTTGAAAATAATAAATCAAGTGAATACTTATCATAATGCAACCATGGGTGAAGTTAACACATGTAGAGAATAAACTAGGGTTTAGGTGTAATGGGTAGGTTTAAGGAAAAGACAAAATGGTTAAGACTTTCAAAGATGCTAAGAAGCTTCATGAAGGTTGAAGCAAAGAAATAAAGAAAGCCACCATTTTGTTTTTTGCAAAAAATAAATAAATAAAATAAATAAAACCTAACCATTAAGCTAAACATGGGTAAACTGATATACACACCCAAGTTTGCATGTATCATCAAACATGATACAAACTAGTGCACAAACATATATCAAATATACGACGTGCACAATCTAGTGAGAAAAATAATCTTAAGTGAACCAATACTAGTTAATGTAAAGTAATATATCAAATATATAATTATACATTAAATCATCAAATCAACACTTGATTTAATGATCCGGTCATCTTGCATATAACCGACTAATATCAATAGTAACAACTTATCGAATCAACACTTGATCCGATAACCCGGCTATATCGCCTATAACCGATCAATGTCACAAATCGCGAGAATCGTATACAGTATCACATACTGGTATTATTCTCGGTCCCACACATATCTCATATGCGCTCCTATTTCGTTTCGCTTGAGCCAGGAAACCCCTGTGTAGGACTCTAAAGACTCGTCAATACGCCGGCAGTAGGTGATGATCATATCAAACACCCACAAGCCGCAAGTGGTCTGCCAAACGTAACGGCCACCCGGGTATTGAGCGATCAGAAGATCAACGAGCAAGCCCACTCACACTCCTGTGAATCCAACCAGTAACACTTACTGTACAGTCCGGTCTCCTCGTCTGATATGTCGCATATCTCGCCTAGGGGTGGTAAACGTCAGACCCCAGTAGCTCGATAAGTCATGTCGATATGAGGTCTATAACAGTTCGAGAAACTACTGGTAACACTTACCAGTAAATCTCAGCAACCCTGGCCAGGGATTTCTGGTTATAGCCAATCGAACACAGCGCAACATCAACTCCCTATACCGGGAGAGACGAATCCCCTCCGATCGCTCATTGCCTCCATGTGATTTGGGTCTGTACTCAAAAACCACCGTTTTGCACGCCCTCTTGGACGTGGTAAGGTGGAAATCAAAGCACAGTGGGAATCACACAAGACTCTATGACGATCTCGGGTCAACAGACTACTCTGTACCAGTGTCACCAGAGAACTGCCATCTGACGTGTGGTATAATACCATCTGGGAGTTCTCGGCGAGTCCGTCCAGTGTACCCAGTCTCCACTGAGCACCCGTACACCATCCTTGATGTCAAACACCGATGGATATGGGATTATCCATCGCCCATCATATGGGTCAAGATGCGTATACGCTAGTCTACTCTGGTGCATCGATGCCCTATCTCGATACACCCACGACTAGGGACCTTGAAGGATGTACTTATGGACTACCATGTCCTCACTAGTATGATCTGCATCATAGTCCAGGCAGTCAAGTACACATCCTAAGGGCTTTACCAACATGTAACAGAGAGACAATCAGTGTACACGTTAAGGTAAAGAGTAACCAGATAGCATACTATCATGTCGAGCAAGAAAGTCCTCCCTATATATGTCCAAGCATCCACTACAATATACATCGTATGTACAGTAATAGACTCTAGGGCATACATATAACTAACAATCTCCCACTTGCACTAGGGCCATCTGACAACAGTGGTTGTAGTATCTCATACTCAACCATCCCATAAAAGTCTCTCTCTGGGAAAAGGCCTTTGTGAGTGGATCCGCCGTGTTGTCTTCCGAGTCTACTCTCCTAGCCTTGATATCCTTGGAGATCAACCATCTCCATGACTAGGTGATACTTCCTTAGAATATGTCTGGATCGCTGATAGGACGGGCGTTCCTAGGCATAGCCCACAACTCCATTGTCATACAATGGTAGGAACGAAGTTCATCTCATGAACTAATATACACCCAGACTTCCTCTTTGGTAGCATCGTTGGTAGCGATGTATCCAGCCTTTATCGTCTAGTATGCCATGGTATCTAGCTTGGAACTCTTCCAACATACCGTCCCTTTACTAAGGGTAAAGACAATGCCTCGACTGACATTCAGTCATCCTTATCACTCTGGAACCTTTCCAGTGATTCTCCTCAGGATCGATTGATACCATCTCACTACAACTAGTGAGTATCCTAACATCCAATTAGATCTATCTCATAGATCGAAAACCTAGAATTTAGGAGGTATCACTTCGATCCTATCTGGAGAATCCTTGTAATAAGCGGAGATTGACCGAGCGTAGGATAGGAAACTCCTTCCCTATCAAGAGTATGTCATCCACATACTCTATGAGGATCACCACCATACTCCCTACTACCTTTTTGTATATACAAGGTTCATCTACCATTTTGATGAAGTCAAACTCTTTGACTACCACATCAAAATAGATGTTCCAACTCCGCGATGCCTGCTTTATTCTGTAAAGCAACTCGCACACGTTTCCGCTGCTCCCACGGTTTACGAAGCCCTCTGGCTGTGTACTTATAGACGCTCTCTTCTAAAGCAGTCATGACACCCAACCACCAGATATCGTAGTCATGGTATGTAGCCGTGGCAAGTAGGATCCGGATGGACTTAAGCATAGCTACTGGAAAAGGTTTCATCATTTTCCACGCCTGGCCGATGACGAAAACCTTTAACAAGTCTAGCTTTTAAAGTCTTAACTTTTCCATCTACACCAAGTAATCTTCTCAAGATATACCTGCTCCTGATGGGAATTTACCCTTCAGATATAGCAACCAAAGTTCATACTTTGTTGGTGTATAAGGATTCCATCTCAGATCGATAAGCATCCAGCCATTCTTACAGAGTCTTACTCCTGATGGCCAGCTCGAAACTAGTTGGGTCATCATCTCATGATGCAATCCTCACTCCCACTGTCATAGAGAGACCGAAGTATCTCTCAGGTGGGTGAGGAACCCTACTAGATCGGCGGAGAGGCTGAGGTTCGTTGGAAACTATTGAATCCTTTGGTTCTACCAAATCATCAGCTGCAGTTTTTATAGATGGAACCTTTCCAGTTCTACATAATAGTTCTTGCCTCGAGCTTGTCCGGATTTTGCTTTTTGACATAGGCCGGACAATCCCAAATCTTAACAAACTTAAGATATGGGCTCTTCCCTTTCCATATCACATATGAAGTAGTAGGCAACTGATTTGATTTGAACCCTATTCAATAGGTATGCAGCTTCTCAAGTGCATAACTCCAAAAAGGAAATAGGAAACTCAGTAGTACTCATCATAGAGCACACCATATCATATAGGGGTGCTATTGCTCCGCCCCGATACACCGACGTGCTGTGGTGTATATGGAGGAGTAATGCTGAGAGAGAATCTCATTCTCCTTTAGAATAGTCCAGGAATTCCGTGCTCAAGTATTCTCCTCCTTGATCACATCAAAGGACATAATACTTTTACCCGTATTTTGGTTCTCTACTTCAAACTTACGTTCTGTGAATATCTCAAAAGGTTCGGACTTGTGTTTCAACAGGAACATATGTCTGAATCTTGAGAGATCATCAAAGAATGTAATGAAGTATAAAGAACCGGTCTTGGCATGTGTAGACAGGAGACTTTCATACATCAGCATGTATCAATCCCAAGAGTTCACTAACTCTTTCTCTGTTTCCAATAAACAGAGCTATGGTCATCTTATCTCTGTGACATGACCGGAAAGTTTCACAAGATGTAAATTCAAACTCGTTTAAATATGCATCTAAATGTAACTTCAGCTAGTCGGGTTGCATTGATATGCCCTAGTCTACAATGCCTCAAGAAGGATCCGTTCATTTCTGAACTATTCCTCTCGTGTGTGTTCTGTATACTAAGAACAATAGTTTGATATAGAACGTCAATGTTTTTAGATAACGTGCCTGAACCGATCAACTCTTGATATAGGAAATGTTCAAAACATTATCCAATAATACAAAATTATATCCTTCTTTATCTAAATAAAGAGACTGATATGATTTTATATATCAGGTTCGGTATCTAATAACATTTGTTCAGAATCAATGTATTCTGGTAATACAGGGTGACAGTGACCAACAGACTTGGCTGCAACCCTTACACCGTTTTCTGCCTCATGAAACTTATCACCCGTTCTCAGCTCTCTACCTTTCTGTAGCCCATGTAATATATAACATATGTGGGATCCTGATCCGGTATCAAATACCCAGGACGTAAAGGACACTGAGAAACAGTTCTCGGTAATGAATACACCCGAAGATGATGCATCAGCATGCACTTTCTTCATTTTGGTGGCACGGGAATTCTCGTAATCCCCTAAATCCTGTTCTGTCTTATAACATTTATAAGTTGGAGCGGGACCAACTGTAGCGTTTTGAAAATCGTTTCGGTGAAATTTCGGAAAATCGGTAAAATGAGGGGGTTTTCTGTAAAAAGTCAAAATACAAATATCTTATTATAAAAATTAAATATACATATTCTAGCTATGTAATTGCTATTATTTGGTGTTTATTGAGCCGCTGGTGAAATTTCAAATTTTCTGAAAAAAAATATTATTTTATTATTATTTTAAGCCGTCACTAATACATTTAATTAGGGAAAATTACAAATTGGAATGAGTTGAAATAAATTTTTTGCATCATAAAACATTAAATAAAAATTTATCATGTGATTTTTGGAACGAAATCATTTGCCAAAACGGTTTAGAAATTATTGAAGAAAAAAGGCTTTTTTTAGCGTAAATGGATGTTTGGGGTATTGTATTTATCATTTTTCATCACCCCACACCCGTGTCCACACCCACACACCCCCACTTACTCCTCCCCATGGCTGAATTCAGCACCCACCATATTTTTCCCCACTTGATTTTCAAGGAAAAAGAAATGAAAGAAAAGAAAAGAAAATGAGTGAAGTAGTTAGACTTTTGACTTTGTTTGACCTTGACCTTGCCCCCCCCCCCATTTTCCTCACCTCCCTCTCTCTCCCCCACCCACTTTTCTGGCCGAAAATTCCTTCTCCCCACAGCAGCCCCCCCTCCATTTTCCCCTCTCTTTTCCCTTCAAAACTTCATGAAAAATTGCATCAAAATCCACCAAAAATCCCACAAAATCAAAATCAAAGTCCTACCCATTTTAGCTTAGCCGTTTAGCATGGATCCTTGTGAAAAGAGAGCATTTTGGGAGGCCATGGAGTCTTGTGGACCTTCATATATTTTTGGGTATAATTCTAAAACTTTTTGTTGCTTAAATTGTTACTAATTTCTTAAGCTAATTTAATTAAGTGTTATTTGGATATGTGAGTTTAATTGAAAGTTTTGGAATTCAAGTTGTGAAATTGAATGCAAGTTAGGGTTTATAAAATTGGTGTATGGTTGTGTGTTATAATTAGGCTTTGTTGTCATATTAATACAAGTTTAGTAGCTAGTGCTAATGGCTAGCTTAAAAAATTTTGTTATTTTGCTAATTTGCTTACTAGGTTTTTGAAATTTGTTAAATTCTTGGGATTTGAAATATGATTAGGTTTTTCTTGGCTTCATTAACTTTATTAAGTGTGGTTTAATGCTTTGGATCATGCAATTCTAAGGTAGATTGTAGTTTGTGCATTTTGCTTTGAAATTTTTAAAAAGGGTGTTTTTGTAAACTAGAATATTAGGATTTTTGGAATTTAATGAGATTAAATTCCGGAAATTGTTTTTACGACTTATTTAAGATATTTAATAAATATATTGGCCGCTACATTCATTTAAACATCGTGTTTTGTACAAAAACGGTGAATTGTGCTTGCTAGATTTTCGGAAAAATGACTTTTTAAGTGAAATTGGCGTTTTTGTGAGTTTTAACCTAGTTTATATTAAAATTAGTGTTCGTGAATGTGCAAATGAGTGTGATTGGATTTTCTCGATGGTTTGACGTTCGTACATCGACATCGAGGGTTGGTTTGACTATTCCTGCATGCGTGGGCGATAGGTTTGGACCTATGCGTGATACGCGTGCCGATTTGATTTTCGTATGCCGTTTCGATTTCGAATTTAGTTTTAATGCGATATGGTACGTTATGATATGTAGGTACCCCCATGTGGACTTCGAGACGACAAGCAAGCGCGTGGCGACGTCGGCACCGGCTAGCGAGGACCAGGTGAGTAGATTTATATCTACGGGGAGAAGTCGGGTGGATGGCGTATAGCACCCCCGCAGTCCGTGGTGGTGTATACGGATGCGTATACACACCAACAATTATTATATGTTTTTGGGATTAATAACGGTGCTTAGGATGGATATTAGTGTGTTGGATTATTTTAGCATTGCGAACCCTAGGTTAGTGTTGCACTACACATACAACACATACATACTTGCATACATTCCTATTGATAGGTGCTCATGGGATTCATTATAGCTATGTGTTCACATGGGTATGGGACTATGTGTTCACATACGGATTGAGGATGATACTTGGGATTGAACTGAGTCGATGAGATTCGATTTGAGGCCGTGAGATCGGTGATATAGCAGGGTTCGTATCTTAGATACGACATGACGTTGTAGCGGGTCCTTGACGTAGTGTTTCACACACGTCCATGCTTACGTAGGCGGTATCAGTATGGTACTAGACGTAGATCAGTACCCCGATCATGATATTTGATAAAGAGGATACCAGGTGAATTGTATGATGAATGTGATATTGACCCATACCCAGATTGGGATGCCGTACGACGGATTTACGTACGAGCTATATTGATGATTGATCCGCACTCTTGACTTGGGATGCCTGATTATAGATATGGTATCGGATTTGATATTATTGAGGCGGGATCACCGACTATACATATACAGGTATGTATATGTATCGACTCAGATGATAGGCGGTTTCCTTACCTGTAGTTCAGCTTGTTAGTTCAGCCGTATAGTTTAGTGTAGTTGTTAGATTAGATTAGACTTCTTACCTATTTCAAAAACTAACGAATCGTGGGCATTTTTAAAGACAGCTCAAGGGAATCTACGGATATTTCAAAAACGACGTATCTTTTCATAAAAACACCGTAGCCCCTATTTTCAAAACCCCATGATTCGTGTTATTTCAAAAGGCACCATTCGTAGGACTTATATTAGATTATTGCAGATTAGTTATCGTTGTGTCTAGTATTCAGCTCCCGCACATTATTGTTGTTCGCTCTGCCTCGCATATTTATTTTGTTGCATATTCCATTATTGATATCATTCTGTTAGGACACCAGCACCATTACCGATGATGCGTATGTACCACGTACACCTACTTGCCGGCACACACACATCTTCATCGGTAATTGCCATGTCACGTACACTTTAGAGAATATAATTGCTTGACTTAGATTGTTAGCTGGTAGTTTTGACATGATATTAGTGTACTTCCCTTATATGCCATATTAGACATTGTAGTTATTACCTACCACTTCATGCATACTGTTATTCAGTTGTTCATGCCTAGTTCATTATCATTGACATATGCACTTGTGATGATTTCTTGAGATTTATGATATTTCTGGATTTCGGGGAAAGCCGCAAAATTTACAACTTATGATCTTTTAAAATATAAAATGTTGCGGTTTTCTAGTGATGTAAAGTGTAGTCCACCTTGAGTTTACTGTGGTTTTGGAGATCCGAGTCGAGGAGTGGAGGAACCGTCACGGGTACATGGTGGGCCTGGTATGGTACCCCGGGGCAAGATGAATGTGGTGTTGATGTTGAGCCCGGCAGGGAAGCACTACCTACCGGTGATATTACCCGACGCGTCGGATATCCGGAGGATACCGTCGTGGTCTTGAGATGGATGGTAGGGGCCGGTCCGGACTGACGGCGCCCTAGATATTGAGATTGAGACATTGATATTTCGAGACAGTGAGATTTATGTTTTGTGTCGATGCTAGACACTGTTGATACTGATTTCATTATGATACCTCAGTTTAAAAATACGAAGGAAATCTCACTAATTTATGAAAACAGTTTCTTCATTTACATGTATTCTGTTTCATGCATTCATACCTCATTCATATGATATATTGCTACCTGAGGCACTGACACGGGCACATGAAATTATACTCGGGTTAGATATTACCCTAGTCATTGTTATAGGCTGCCTGTTATACTTATATTTGAGGATATATTATGATCATTGACCTAGGTTGCGTTATTTATGCGATTTCTGTGCGTAGATGTTTTTCTATTCACGAGTTGGCAACTCACCCCCGTTGTGCCCCAGTTTCTTGCAGATTTGCCGTACAGGTTTCATTACGGCTTGCGGGCTCAGTTTCATTCGGGTGATTTGCTAGTAGGTGGGTTTACTTGTATCATACCCCCATTATATATCTTGTATATCATTATTCTGTTGTATCTAGAAGTTCCATCAACCAAACATGTATCTATTGAGATAGAGACCAGTGTTGTTCATTCTTTCGACCTTAGAGTCGCTCGTTATATTTCTGGTGGTTTTGAGTTCCCTTTTGAGTTTTTGATCCCCGTTGTTGGCGTTGTATATTATATTGCTTGTGTGGTTGTGACCGTCGATTGACGAAGAGCTAGCTCCCGCTTGGGGATGCCTTTTTCTTGATTTCGTATACTATTCATGTTGTATCCCGTTTGGGGGCCAGTATTTACAAAGGAGACTCTGCCGAAATTTTCAGTAAATTTTTTATGCTTTTAAAAACCGCATAATTCGGCTTATACTATTGAAACTACTTGCTTTAATTTGGTTTTGCCTGCACTCTACTACTTTTCTTGGTTTGGATTTCTGGGTTTTCGGTTTACTTAGATTACGTACGCCTCGAGACGTTCGTAGTTTAAGTGCCGGTCATGTTCCGTACTTTCGGGTCGTGACAAAGTTGGTATCAGAGCGTTAGGTTTTAACCTTCGGAGCGTAGGATGACCCTTGGTTGATGGAATAGGTGACTAAAGTAGAGTGACGTACCGTTGGTATGTTCCGCGGCATATTTACGACACGCCACTCCACTTATGAAGCCTTAGGATGTACATTTCCTTGTTCAGTATTATATTCATGCCGATCTAGCCTCATCGGTATCAGTTTGGTTTTGCTGCTACGGTTACGACAGGGAGAGCTACGGCTAGAGTTACGTTCAGCACAAGCTCGTTACGAACGAGGACTGACCAGGGCGAAATTCCGGCGACACACGATTGCAGAGATGTGTCTTTTTACTGTGTTTCCGCGCCATGAGCGTTTGGCGGATCGCCTTTATGAGGTTACTCGGATGTGCTGATCGACACTAGAGGATTGAGCCACTGACAGAGGCCAGCCAGATTTTGATGACCGTTGGTGTGTTGCTTACTCCTGATGATTGAGGCACTGTTCAGCGTGCAGACGAGCGAGCCAGTTGTTGCTGCGAGCGACGAGATATCGCCCCATATGTTGGAACTATGGCGGGGCGAGTTGTACGAATAGATGATAGAAGGTCGCTAGTCACCCGATGATGAATGACTAGGAAAGGTGGTTCGTTCGCTTACCCCGATGCGAGGTCATCAGATAGATTGATTCCAGCTAGAGATGACTTCACGCGGAGACGTTGGGAGTCGACAGAGATGATCGAATGTCAGAAACCTATTTATCCAAGTTTAAAGTAGTCGGAAAGACATGCAGGCAATTCTATGGTCCCTCTAGAAGAATGAAACCCTAACTCGACTTAATGACCGTGTGAAAGCCTTTGAACCTTCGGGTTTGCGGCAGTTCTACGGCGCCATTAGTGAGGCTTGGGTTTGCCCTTCTACGGCTGGACCACCGATGCTGTGGTATGTACTCGATACTATTAAACCGTGCCCAAGAGGTTGAGCTCTTGGGGGATTATAAGGTTTTGACGACTCGATCGGATGGCTCGACTTAATTCGGATGCTAGGTGGTGAGATGCATTCTTGGGAGACTCCAGATACGAGGATAGTCGTTGGAGCTCAGTCCATGCAGCCGCGACGAGACGAGTCCAAAGCAGACGACATTAGAGAAAAGTGCAGTAAGAGGTTCGTACCAGATCTAGATGAGATGACGTTCCACTCCCCCGACATCAGAGATGCGATGCGCATGCCGAGGCATAGTACTTAGATTTACCTTCCAGAAGGAGTCGCGATGAGTATGCAGTCGTTCCAGAGCAAGATGCAGATATAGGAAAGGACGATGACTTCCGGACAGTTGGCAGAGACGAGACATGGACGAGACCGTGAGCAGGATTCCTTCCAGGACACTGCTGCAATGATACTTGCACCCAGGATCAGATGTGTCAAGTACATTCAGAGAGCCAGAGGCCGACGCCAGTGATATGCTGCCTTACGAGTGGTCGCGATGATTGACCAAGAGATGACCAGAGAAGTGCCAGAACGGAATCGTCCCTGTTAGCACACCTGATAGGGCCGATGAGCCGATGGACCGAAAGATCGGTAATTCATAGTGAAGACCTTGACCCAGGAGTGGTCATGGTTACGCACGCCAGCAGGACAGAGTTCATGATCATCGACGAGACGTCCCACTAGTGACCGCGACAGTTGGCCGAGATTCTTAGAGGATGCGCTTGAGCAGTACTATTCCGCCATTATTGATTACGATGTTTTGGGTGATTTATTCGTATGATTTGATTTTGATGATTGAGGATTTACGATCTTTGCACAGTGTTGCACTTGATATCGTTTTCGTTCTTTAGTTTCACATGTTTGTGATTTTACGGTTTTAAACAGTTGAGTTGGTTTTGTGCGTATGCATGCACACGATTTCGTTCCTGCACTCGGTATAGTTTATATATGCTTGCAGTGCAGTGATACGCCTTTTGTGCACTTAGATGCACTGGACTTCGATTTTGATTGTGATACTCGATATTTGTTTTGTGCACCTTGTGCACCTGATTGCTTTTGCGCACGTTCGGCGCTTGATATTGGATTTCATGATTTCATGCACGATAGATGCACCTGATTTGGATTTTCGCGCACGTTGGGCGCATGTTTTGAAGGGTGATTTTGGTGCACACCAGAGGCACTAAATCGAGATTTTTTTTTCGTGCATGTCAGATGCACCTGATTTTGCTGTCAGGCACACATGTTGCCTACGACAGATGTTTCATGCACACCTGATGCACTTAGATGTTGTTTCTGTGCGCATGTATGGCACATTCATGGATTTTGATTTCCGTGCGCACCAGACGCACGTAGTATTCATGTGTATATTTTGGGATTGATTTCTTATAGAGCAGTACGTTTTTATGATATTGCTATGTGTTTTCGTACTGAGCAGGACTAGTCAGAGGACAGTACCTGAATACATTTTGCATGCATTGATAGTTATTGAAGGGATTTCCAAAAAGCGAGCTATAGCCTCAGTATTTACCTACGTGTCTGATATGACACGAAATGTTTAAAATAAGGAGACCCTTCTAAATTGTTTCCAAAACGGCGGAACGTACATTTCAAACAAAGGTATATATATATATAGTTATTTTCTTATGATAGACGTCCGCCACTGTGCAGTGTTATACGCGTTGCACAGCGGCTTAAAGAGATTGGCATGCATTTCCTTCAGACACTTACAGATATAGATTCGATATTTACATGTATAGTTTCGAGTTATGTCATATCGGTTTTGATTTGGATTTGGCATTGATGTCTTCTCCATGACTCTGATGATTGCGGGATGCTTGACGGAGTTTTGATTTGAGTTATATGCTCATTTTTCAAGCGCATGCGCTGTGCTACGATTTGTTTTATGTATTTATGATTTCGGAGCCCGACGACTTGATGGTTTTTCTTAGATGTTTTAGTAATTGGGGGAGTTTGAATTTAAATTCGGGGACCGAATTTCTTTAAGGGGGGAGATTGTAGCGTTTTGAAAATCGTTTCGGTGAAATTTCGGAAAATCGGTAAAATGAGGGGGTTTTCTGTAAAAAGTCAAAATACAAATATCTTATTATAAAAATTAAATATACATATTCTAGCTATGTAATTGCTATTATTTGGTGTTTATTGAGCCGCTGGTGAAATTTCAAATTTTCTGAAAAAAAATATTATTTTATTATTATTTTAAGCCATCACTAATACATTTAATTAGGGAAAATTACAAATTGGAATGAGTTGAAACAAATTTTGTGCATCATAAAACATTAAATAAAAATTTATCATGTGGTTTTTGGAACGAAATCATTTGCCAAAACGGTTTAGAAATTATTGAAGAAAAAATGCTTTTTTTAGCGTAAATGGATGTTTGGGGTATTGTATTTATCATTTTTCATCACCCCACACCCGTGCCCACACCCACACACCCCCACTTACTCCTCCCCATGGCTGAATTCAGCACCCACCATATTTTTCCCTACTTGATTTTCAAGGAAAAAGAAATGAAAGAAAAGAAAAGAAAATGAGTGAAGTAGTTAGACTTTTGACTTTGTTTGACCTTGACCTTGCCCCCCCCATTTTCCTCACCTCCCTCTCTCTCCCCCACCCACTTTTCTGGCCGAAAATTCCTTCTCCCCACAGCAGCCCCCCCTCCATTTCCCCCTCTCTTTTCCCTTCAAAACTTCATGAAAAATTGCATAAAAAATCCACCAAAAATCCCTCAAAATCAAAATCAAAGTCCTATCCATTTTAGCTTAGCCGTTTAGCATGGATCCTTGTGAAAAGAGAGCATTTTGGGAGGCTATGGAGTCTTGTGGACCTTCATATATTTTTGGGTATAATTCTAAAATTTTTTGTTGCTTAAATTGTTACTAATTTCTTAAGCTAATTTAATTAAGTGTTATTTGAATATGTGAGTTTAATTGCAAGTTTTGGAATTCAAGTTGTGAAATTGAATGCAAGTTAGGGTTTATAAAATTGGTGTATGGTTGTGTGTTATAATTAGGCTTTGTTGTCATATTAATACAAGTTTAGTAGCTAGTGCTAATGGCTAGCTTTAAAAATTTTGTTATTTTGCTAATTTGCTTACTAGGTTTTTGAAATTTGTTAAATTCTTGGGATTTAAAATGTGATTAGGTTTTTCTTGGCTTCATTAACTTTATTAAGTGTGGTTTAATGCTTTGGATCATGCAATTCTAAGCTAGATTGTAGTTTGTGCATTTTGCTTTGAAATTGTTAAAAAGGGTATTTTTGTAAACTAGAATATTAGGATTTTTGGAATTTAATGAGATTAAATTCCGGAAATTGTTTATAAGACTTATTTAAGATATTTAATAAATATATTGGCCGCTACATTCATTTAAACATCGTGTTTTGTACAAAAACGGCGAATTGTGCTTGCTAGATTTTCGGAAAAATGACTTTTTAAGTGAAATTGGCGTTTTTGTGAGTTTTAACCTAGTTAATATTAAAATTAGTGTTCGTGAATGTGCAAATGAGTGTGATTGGATTTTCTCGATGGTTTGACGTTCGTACATCGATATCGAGGGTTGGTTTGACTATTCCTGCATGCGTGGGCGATAGGTTTGGACCTATGCGTGATACGCGTGCCGATTTGATTTTCGTATGCCGTTTCGATTTCGAATTTAGTTTTAATGCGATATGGTACGTTATGATATGTAGGTACCCCCTTGTGGACTTCGAGACGACAAGCAAGCGCGTGGCGACGTCGGCACCGGCTAGCGAGGACCAGGTGAGTAGATTTATATCTACGGGGAGAAGTCGGGTGGATGGCGTATAGCACCCCCGCAGTCCGTGGTGGTGTATACGGATGCGTATACACACCAACAATTATTATATGTTTTTGGGATTAATAACGGTGCTTAGGATGGATATTAGTGTGTTGGATTATTTTAGCATTGCGAACCCTAGGGTAGTGTTGCACTACATATACACACATACATACTTGCATACATTCCTATTGATAGGTGCTCATGGGATTCATTATAGTTATGTGTTCACATGGGTATGGGACTATGTGTTCACATACGGATTGAGGATGATACTTAGGATTGAACTGAGTCGATGAGATTCGATTTGAGGCCGTGAGATCGGTGATATAGCAGGGTTCGTATCTTAGATACGACATGACGTTGTAGCGGGTCCTTGACGTAGTGTTTCACACACGTCCATGCTTACGTAGGCGGTATCAGTATGGTACTAGACGTAGATCAGTACCCCGATCATGATATTTGATAAAGAGGATACCAGGTGAATAGTATGATGAATGTGATATTGACCCGTACCCAGATTGGGATGCCGTACGACGGATTTACGTACGAGCTATATTGATGATTGATCCGCACTCTTGACTTCGGATGCCTGATTATAGATATGGTATCGGATATGATATTATTGAGGCGGGATCACCGACTATACATATACAGGTATGTATATGTATCGACTCAGATGATATGCGGTTTCCTTACCTGTAGTTCAGCTTGTTAGTTCAGCCGTATAGTTTAGTGTAGTTGTTAGATTAGATTAGACTTCTTACCTATTTCAAAAACTAACGAATCGTGGGCATTTTTAAAGACAGCTCAAGGGAATCTACGGATATTTCAAAAACGACGTATCTTTTCATAAAAACACCGTAGCCCCTATTTTCAAAACCCCATGATTCGTGTTATTTCAAAAGGCACCATTCGTAGGACTTATATTAGATTATTGCAGATCAGTTATCGTTGTGTCTAGTAGTCAGCTTCCGCACATTATTGCTATTCGCTCTGCCTCGCATATTTATTTTGCTGCATATTCCATTATTGATATCATGCTGTTAGGACACCAGCACCATTACCGATGATGCGTATGTACCACGTACACCTACTTGCCGGCTCACACACATCTTCATCGGTAATTGCCATGTCACGTACACTTTAGAGAATATAATTGCTTGACTTAGATTGTTAGCTGGTAGTTTTGACATGATATTAGTGTACTTCCCTTATATGGCATATTAGACATTGTAGTTATTACCTACCACTTCATGCATACTGTTATTCAGTTGTTCATGCCTAGTTCATTATCATTCACATATGCACTTGTGATGATTTCTTGAGATTTATGATATTTCTGGATTTCGGGGAAAGCCGCAAAATTTACAACTTATGATCTTTTAAAATAAAAAATGTTGCGGTTTTCTAGTGATGTAAAGTGTCGTCCACCATGAGTTTGCTGTGGTTTTGGAGATCCGTGTCGAGGAGTGGAGGAACCGTCATAGGTACATGGTGGGCCCGGTATGGTACCCCGGGGCAAGATGAATGTGGTGTTGACGTTGAGCCCGGCAGGGGAGCACTACCTACCGGTGATATTACCCGACGCGTCGGATATCCGGAGGATACCGTCGTGGTCTTGAGATGGATGGTAGGGGCCGGTCCGGACTGACGGCGCCCTAGATATTGAGATTGAGACATTGATATTTCGAGATAGTGAGATTTATGTTTTGTGTCGATGCTAGACACTGTTGATACTGATTTCATTATGATACCTCAGTTTAAAAATACGAAGGAAATCTCACTAATTTATGAAAACAGTTTCTTCATTTACATGTATTCTGTTTCATGCATTCATACCTCATTCATATGATATATTGCTACCTGAGGCACTGACACGGGCACATGAAATTATACTCGGGTTAGATATTACCCTAGTCATTGTTATAGGCTGCCTGTTATACTTATATTTGAGGATATATTATGATCATTGACCTAGGTTGCGTTATTTATGCGATTTCTGTGCGTAGATGTTTTTCTATTCACGAGTTGGCAACTCACCCCCGTTGTGCCCCAGTTTCTTGCAGATTTGCCGTACAGGTTTCATTACGGCTTGCGGGCTCAGTTTCATTCGGGTGATTTGCTAGTAGGTGGGTTTACTTGTATCATACCCCCATTATATATCTTGTATATCATTATTCTGTTGTATCTAGAAGTTCCATCAACCAAACATGTAACTATTGAGATAGAGACCAGTGTTGTTTATTCTTTCGACCTTAGAGTCGCTCGTTATATTTCTGGTGGTTTTGA
This sequence comes from Agapanthus africanus, assembly GCA_030015575.1. NCBI lineage: Eukaryota > Viridiplantae > Streptophyta > Magnoliopsida > Asparagales > Amaryllidaceae > Agapanthus > Agapanthus africanus. The sequence continues at coordinate 75,570 of JASDDO010000240.1, read as the reverse complement.
GTTCCCTTTTGAGTTTTTGATCCTCGCTGTTGGCGTTGTATATTATATTGCTTGTGTGGTTGTGACCGTCGATTGACGAAGAGCTAGCTCCCGCTTGGGGATGCCTTTTTCTTGATTTCGTATACTATTCATATTGTATCCCGTTTGGGGGCCAGTATTTACAAAGGAGACTCTGCCGAAATTTTCAGTAAATTTTTGATGGTTTTAAAAACCGCATAATTCGGCTTATGCTATTGAAACTACTTGCTTTAATTTGGTTTTGTCTGCACTCTACTACTTTTCTTGGTTTGATTTCTGGGTTTTCGGTTTACTTAGATTACGTATGCCTCGAGACATTCGTAGTTTAAGTGCCGGTCATGTTCCGTACTTTCGGGTCATGACACCAACGTTCCCCAGCTCAGTATAACAAGCGGGTTCAGTCAATAAATCCTTTTTATTATCTTGATTAAGGCGTGACATGGTCGCTACCTGGAGAGAGAGAGAGAAGAAAACACTTTGCGAGCGCTCTTGCAAGATCAGATTGGTTATTATTTTATCTGATCAGGATGGCTCCCACTGTTTTTTATCAAATCTTCCTTCAAACCCTAAAAGGAAAGACTAGCCGGGATTAATTACACGCTACAAGTTCACCAATCTTTCAGCCAGGCCAGTGTCGGTACTTTGAGGGAGGTTCCCCGTGCTTTCGTACGGACCTAATTACAATAAACCTCGTTTTCCCAGGGGTGTAACCCCGTTGACACCTTTCTAGACACCTACTTGATCGGCTAATTGTAATGTGTAAAACTCTCCCAGGAGTAACAATTACTCGCAGTGGGTATCGGGATCCAACTATCTCATAGAAGGTATGCAATCTCATTGCAAATTTCAACACTTGAAATTCCCGATAATATTTTGCCCCTAGCGTCCTATGACCTTGACAAATGCCAACAAGCCATAGGCTGCTAATCAAGTTCAACCCGTCATTTCTTGATTGAATTAAACCCACCCGCACGGCCCTTGACAAAGTCCAACAAGGTCGCACGACTACCCTAATCCAATCTGCATCATATGCATAAGCAGATAAGTACTATTCAGCTACCGCACACTACGCCTTGACAAAGGCCAACAAACGCAGCACGAATACTAAACAATCCTTATCTGAAATGACGGAGGGCTACGACAGGTTTTTCTGAAAAGCTATTGCGTAATGAACTTGATATCGTTGTAGAATCAAATGATTTTAAAATGGAGTGTTTTTTAGGCTTTTCTAGTTTTGCTAAAGGGGTCACTCCCGGTGAAGGGATCGTCGGCCCTTTCCTCATCGAATAAGGTACAGGATATATCATATATATCAATATGCAAAGAAAAAACTATAGAAGCAATCAAAAGAAAAACCGAGGGTTGTAGCATCTGCCATTTATTGCTAAAGGGGTCACTCCCGGTGAAGGGATCTCGGCCCTTTCCTTATCGAATAAGGTGCAGGATGTTCTACAAGGAACACCGCGATGCAAAGCAAGAACTGTAGCGACCTGTTTTTGAAAATTCGATTCCACAACATCTTTTAGGTTTATTTTCTTTCATTAATCACATTAATGAAGTCCCATCATTTAAGTCCACCTAAACATCACAGATAAATATAACCTACGCTTATGCCGTCCGCATTCGCCTCGATGTCCCGTCTGCACCGTTAGGTTAGGTAACTAACGCCAGAGCGAGGCAGGGCTAGCGCGGGTGTAAAACATAAGCAACGTTTATATAATATATCATATATACTATATACAATATCTATCTGAACAAATCACATGATCACATCACAGATAACGCAACAGAAAATATCATATGAAATATTGGATATACTAGGACGTCCGTGTTTTAATTTGAGCCTGTATAAAACACGGATTCCACGGTCGTGATGAATAGCCAATCCCATACCCCTAGACCCCTACGAGAGCGGCAAGCAACCCTACCAATTCTAGGGTTAGGAGACCCAGACTCGACTCCTCGAGATGGTCTCCCTCTGTACCCTAGAACCCGGTTACTTGTGCTCCCCTCCTTGGGTCTATCCTAATGCGGAAAAGAAAATAATATACATCAACGGTGACATCTTCCGCAACCTGGAAGTGCCCCAATAAAAGAATATTACATACTAGTTTTTACATGAATGAAAATGAAAAACACTCATCTCACATAAAAAACCCGGCTATTCAAACACGACGATCCAATATAAGATATCCAGCAACACATAACATCACATGTCATCAACGTAAGTAAATATGCCCATCCCAATTTTCGTTGACATATAGCAACGAAACCGGCGATATCACATATTACACTTACGGTCGCAGAAAAGAAAGTGTAAAACTAGAACAGTTGGAATCCGCAACCTTTTTAGATATCGCATGCCTAATCAAATGAATTCCTTAGACATCGCATGCCTAACAATTATAAACCCCGCATTTTAGTCTCAAAATCGAAAACACTTTTCAATATCAAGTCGGGCAATTCAACAAAATTCCCAACATCCAGAACGAATGCTCGTCGCAAACTTTAGTAGACGGCCGCACCCCCGATACCGTCGACGAAGTGCACTAAGGCGGAACAACGCTGCCGCGAGCACCCAAACAGATGCTTTTTGGCGACGGGGTTCTCCTACAGTCACTTGGTCGAGGCTATGGGGTGTAGCTATCTATTAAGTTTATCCGGCGAGTATCCGCGTACGCTACGTGATTGCGACGGACTTTTGATCGCATCAAAATTCCGTGGCAACCAATCAAACGAGACTAAACTGCTAGATTTATAACATTCTAATCAGTTATCTCATAACTATTTGTGGATTCCAAATATTGTATCACATTCCAGATAAATAGAAAATGTTAAACTTTCCGATCGAATAATCAAACACCCAAGTTTTCCCGAAACAGCTCAACACATGAAATAAGTTTAAAAACATTCACTTCATGCCACAGTACCAACGGTCCAGCCATAGAAGGGTTAAACCAACGACTCACATGTGGCACGCCGTACTGCCCCAAACCCTAAGGTTCAAAGGGCAGTTCAAGACGGTCATATAATCGAGTTAAGGTTTGTTGTCTTCTAGAGGGTCCACCGCGTTATTTTCACTACTTAGAACATTCTTAAACTATGGGAAAATCCAACACTTGGAAATTTTCCGGCAGGGGAAAAAGTGGGTATTTATATTCGGTTGAAATTTTTGACATGTTCTAAATTACCCGAAAAAGCACATAGACGAAGTTAAATTTTTCGATCGAAACAACGAACTCCCAATACAACCCAGAAAACTCAACTCTTGAGTAAATATTAAAAATTCCCAGAAAACACAGCACTTACAGAAAGAGATTACTGTGCAAAATTTAAAGAATATTGCGACTGTACGGCCGCGGAAGCGCCGCATGAGCGATGCTCATGCCGCGGTTCCGCGGCACGTTGGTCGACTTATGCGCACGTGCTGCACAGTAATCCCTATAAAACCCTGCTGTATTTTTTGGATATTTTTAATTCACAAAATTCCACAGTTCCAGAAAATGTACAGAGAGGGGTTGCGATTAGGGTTTCGGGGTTCGATCGGGTTTCTAACATCGTCTACACATCGCCTAAAGCTCTAGCTAGGATCTGATACCACTGTAGGGTTCCTAGGCACACCCATGAGGTTCTACAACTGATCAACCATTCCAAAATCAAATTTTTATCAAGTGCCGAGAAACCCTAAGCAAGATCGATACTATAGGTAAGGCGAAACTATGCAAGTTAACAACTTAACTACAAGTGAAAGGGACTACAACCTTTGTAAATCCGGTCCTCCACTTCTTTAGCTCCGTGATGACGTCCCTCCGCTGCGATCATCGGGATCCCGGACCCTAGTGTTGGTTTCATCGGAGAAATAAGCGGGCTAGGTCGTTGACTTCGATGCCGAAAATGATCTACGTCGAGGCGACTCAAACTCAAGCTCCATCTTCACTTGGTCATGAAACTTGTGAAGATAACACACTCTACTACATGGCAAGTGGTAGAGAATGAAAAAATAGGAAGTGGGTTCACTTTGGATTTGGATTTCTCACTTGATTTCAACACATGAAATTTTCAAGAAAGCTTTCTTTTCTTCATGAAGAAGAAGAAAAAGAATGAAATATATGAATTATCCTTAAAAATAATAATTCAAGTGAATACTTATCATAATGCAACCATGGGTGAAGTTAACACATGTAGAGAATAAACTAGGGTTTAGGTGTAATGGTTAGGTTTAAGGAAAAGACAAAATGGTTAAGACTTTCAAAGATGCTAAGAAGCTTCATGAAGCTTGAAGCAAAGAAAGAAAGAAAGCCACCATTTTGTTTTTTGCCAAAAATAAATAAATAAAATAAATAAAACCTAACCATTAATCTAAACATGGGTAAAGTGACACACACACCCAAGTTTGCATGTATCATCAAATATGATACAAACTAGTGCACAGACATATATCAAATATACAATGCGCACAATCGAGTGAGAAAAATAATCTTAAGTGAACCAATACTAGTTAATGTAATGTAATATATCAAATATATAATTATACATTAAATCATTAAATCAACACTTGATTTAATGATCCGGTTATACTGCATATAACCGACTAATATCAATAGTAACAACTTATCGAATCAGCACTTGATCCGATAACCCGGCTATATCGCATATAACCGATCAATGTCATAAATCGCGAGAATCGAATACAGTATCACTTACTGGTATTATTCTCGGTCCCGCACATATCTCATATGCGCTCCTATTTCGTTTCGCTTAAGCCAGGAAACCCCTGTGTAGGACTCTAAAGACTCGTCAATACGCCGGCAGTAGGTGATGATCATATCAAACACCCACAAGCCGCAAGCGGTCTGCCAAACGTAACGGCCACCCGGGTATTGAGCGATCAGAAGATCAACGAGCAAGCCCGCTCACACTCCTGTGAATCCAACCGGTAACACTTACCGTACAGTCCGGTCTCGTCGTCTGATATGTCGCATATCTCGCCTAGGGGTGGTAAACGTCAGACCCCAGTAGCTCGATAAGTCGAGTCGATATGAGGTTTATAACAGTTCGAGAAACTACTGGTAACACTTACCAGTAAATCTCAGCAACCCTGGCTTGGGATTTCCGGTTATAGCCAATCGAACACAGCGCAACATCAACTCCCTATACCGGGAGAGACGAATCCCCTCCTATCGCTCATTGCCTCCATGTGATTCGGGACTGTACCTAAAAACCACCATTTTGCACGCCCTCTTGGATGTGGTATGGTGGAAATCAAAGCACAGTGGGAATCATACAAGACTCTTTGACGATCTCGGGTCAACAGACTACTCTATACCAGAGTCACCAGAGAACTGCCATCTGACGTGAGGTATAATAGCATTTGGGAGTTCTCGGCGAGTCCGTCCAGTGTACCCAGTCTCCACTGAGCACCCGTACACCATCCTTGATGTCAAACACCGATGGATATGGGATCATCCATCGCCCATCATATGGGTCAAGATGCGTATACGCTAGTCTACTCTGGTGCATCGATGCCCTGTCTCGATATACCCACGACTAGGGACCTTGAAGGATGTACTTATGGACTACCATGTCCCCACTAGTATGATCTGCATCATAGTCCAGGCAGTCAAGTACATATCCTGAGGGCTTTACCAACATGTAACAGAGAGACAATCAGTGTACACGTTAAGGTAAGGAGTAACCAGATAGCATACTATCATGTCGAGCAAGAAAGTCCTCCCTATATATGTCCAAGCATCCACTACAATATACATCGTATGTACAGTAATGGCCTCTAGGGCATACATATAACTAACTAAAACTATCCGAACATCGTACGTGCGTAAAAACACGTATGCGTCCGAACCCTGTCGTAAAACCATACGACCTCTATATCGTTTCGCCCGAAGCAGGGAAACTCTCTGTGTGGGACACTAAAAACTCGACACTACGCTGGCAGTGGGTTTAACCACAGACCGCAAGCGGCACTAGCTGTACGTAACGGTCCCCAGGTAGATGTCGACAAGAAGGCCGATGAGGAAACCCATCCGAACTCCAACTGAGCCTGTTGTGACAATCTCCGTACAGTCCGGTCTGTTCGTCTAAGACTATCGCATATCGGGCCAGGTGGCGGCAAGCGTCAGTCCCCTAAAAGCGGTATAAGTCGTGTCGGAGCGTAACCCATTACACCTTGAGATACTACTGGAAAACCTACCAGTAAATCTCGCTTGCCCTGGCCAGGGACTTTGCATAATGGCTCTCTCACACAGCGCGATATCAACTCCAAATGCCGGGTGAGACGAATCCTATCTAACCACCACTGCCTCGAAATGCTCGGGACTACACCCAACTGCTACCTGTTTGCACGACTCCTTTGAGCCGTGGTAGGGTAGCAATCTAAGAACAGTAGGACACACTCGAGGCGAAGTAGCAGTGTCAAGTCTGCGGACTATGTTGTACTAATGTCACCTGGGAACTGTTAACTGACGACGGGTATAATACCATCCAACAGTTCCCCGCGAGTCCTGTCCAATGTACCCGTAACCTAACGAGCACCCGTATACTATCTCCAGTACGACGTACTGATGGCTGTGGGACAGACCATCTCCCCAACTGGGATGAGAAGCATACACACTAGTCTACTCCGGAGTATCGATGCCCTGTCTCGATAATCCTACGACTAGGGACCTGTATAGGATGTTGCTTATAGACTACCCAGCCCCCACTAGTGTGACTGCCATCACAACGCTGGTAATCAAGCTAAGATCCTAAGGGCTCTACTAATATGTATAAGCGATACGTTACAAGAAATATATGCACATATTAAAGTAGACACAAACCAAGTAGCATACTACCATATTTAGCAAGGCTGTCAAGACAACTGTGAATATCCCAAGCTTCCATTAAGTAATATACAAAATAGTATGATACAGTAATGGCCTTCTAGGGCATAAACACTAACAATCTCCCACTTGCACTTGGGCCATGTACTGGCATATCGCAGACCTATCATCTCGAATAGCTTCTCGAACTGCGTCTGAGGAATGGCCTTTGTGAATGGATCGCCAGTGTTATTCTCTGTATCTACTCTCTTTACCTCGATCTCCCGGCGATCGACGATCTCCCTGATCAGGTGATACCGTCTTAAGATGTGTCTGGAATTCTGATGGGACCTGGGTTCATTCGCTAAAGCTATAGCGCCGTTGTTGTCGCAATACAGAGGTAATGGACCAACACTGGTAGGAACCACCTGAAGTTCTGTGAGGAACTTCTTTATCCAGATAGCTTCTTTTGCGGCATCGCAAGCAGCTATGTACTCCGCTTCCAATGTTGAGTCAGCAACGGTCTCCTGCTTGGAACTCTTCCAACAGACCGCCCCTCCATTGAGGGTAAAGACATAACCCGACATGGACTTGGATTCATCCTTGTCACTCTGGAAGCTGAAGTCGGCAAAGGCCTCGATCTGGAGGTCTTTTCCGCCATACACCAAGAACATCTCCTTAGTCCTCCTCAGGAACTTGAGAATGTTCTTTACTTCTATCCAGTGCTTCTTCCCTGAGTTTTCCTGATACCGGCTTACAACGCTCAATGCGTATGCTACATCTGGTCTGGTACATAACATCGCATACATTATAGTGCCTACCGCAGAAGCGTAGGGTATAATCGACATGCGATCACTTTCCAAATCAGTCTTGGGAGACATCTCTTTGGAGAGGGTGATTCCGTAACAAGCCGGTAGGTTACCGCGCTTAGAATCATCCATACTGAATCTTTTCAATATTGTGTCTATGTACCTGGACTGCGAAAGTCCCAACATCCTCTTTGATCTATCACGATAGATCTGGATCCCCAGAATGTAGGTGGCATCACCCAGGTCTTTCATGGAGAACTTCTGTGACAAGAATATTTTGACTGACTGTAGTATAGGAATATTATTTCCTATTAGGAGAATGTCATCCACGTACAAGACGAGGAATACAACAAATCTCCATACAATCTTACTGTATATGCATGGTTTATCTGGATTTTTTATAAAGTCGAATTCTTTGACAGTATCATCAAAACAGATGTTCCAACTCCGCGATGCCTGCTTTAGTCCATAAATGGACTTAAGCAGCGTGCATACTTTACCGCTGCTCCCACTCTGAATGAATCCCTCTGGCTGATCCATATAGACGCACTCTTCTAAATTACCATTTAGAAAGGCCGTCTTTACGTCCATCTGCTAGATCTCATAATCGTGGAAGGCAGCAATAGCAAGAAGGATCCGAATGGATTTGAGCATAGCCACTGGAGAAAAGGTTTCGTCATAGTCCAAACCAGGTCTTTGACGGAAACCCTTTGCAACAAGTCTAGCCTTATAGGTTTCAACCTGTCCATCTACACCAATCTTCTGTTAGTGTTTATGCCCTAGAAGGCCATTACTGTATCATACTAGCTTGTATATTACTTAATGGAAGCTAGGGATATTCACATGTATATAACAGTCTTGCTAAACATGGTAGTATGCTACTTGGTTTTTCTATCTTAATATGTGAGTGTACGTATTGATAGAGCTCTTAGGATCTTGCTTGTCTACCAGCGTTGTGATGGCAGTCACACTAGTGGGGGCTGGGTAGTCTACAAGCACATCCTTATTCAGGTCCCTGGTCGTTGGATTATCGAGACAGAGCATCGATACTCCGGAGTAGACTGGTGTGTACGCTTCTCATCCCAGTTGGGGAGATGGCCTGTCCCACAGCCATCAGTACGTCGTACTGGAGATAGTATACAGGTGCTCGTTAGGTTACGGGTACACCGGACAGGACTCACAGGGAACTGTTGGTTGGTTTGATACCAGTCGTCAGTGAACAGTTCCCAGGTGACATGAGTACAGCGTAGTCCGCAGACTTGACACTGCTACTTCGCCTCGAGTGTGTCCCACTGTTCTTAGATTGCTACCCTACCACGGCTCAAAGGAGTCGTGCAAACAGGTAGCAGTTGGGTGCAGTCCCGAGCACTTGGAGGCAGTGGCGGTTAGAAAGGATTCGTCCCTCCCGGTATTGGGAGTAGATATCGTGCTGTGTCAGAGAGCCATTACGCAAAGTCCCTGGCCAGGGCAAGCGAGATTTACTGGTAGTTTCCAGTAGTTTCTCAGGGTGTAATGGGCTTCACTCCGACACGACTTATACCGCTATTAGGGGACTGACGCTTGCCGCCCCCCTAGGCCCGATATGCGATAGTCTTGGACGAACGGACCGGACTGTATGGAGATTGTCACATCAGACTCAGTAGGAGTTCGGATGGGTTTTCTCATCGGCCTTCTTATCGACAACTACCTGGGGACCGTTACGTACAGCTAGTGCCGCTTGCGGTCTGTGGTTAAACCCACTGCCAGCGTAGTAGTCGAGTCTCTAGAGTCCCACACAGAGAGTTTCCTACTCCAGGCGAAACGATATAGAGGTTGCATGGTTTTGCGACAAAGGGTTCGGACGCATACGTGCGTTTACGCACGTATGACTTTCGGACAGTTTTTACCAGTCGGCTTTGGTTTAAGCCAGTTACTGGTATCCGGTTATTGGATTTTTACAGTCTAAAGTTTTTCCGTATTTTTACGGATCGGAGGGGCGTTCTCGTAATTACTCGAGAAGCTTCTAGAAGATGTGACTAAGGAGGTTTCTTTTGGATAAGAGAGTGAGTCATGGTGGTGATTCATTCACTTCATTAATGCACATTTATTGCTTAATGACTCATGCTAATGAATCATCACAAGATATTTTATGAAGCATGCTTATTCATTTCTTTTTATTCATTTGTTGAAAATAAGAATGCTTCATAATATTATGATACACTCTCTCTCTTCTCTGATTATCTTATCTCATACTCTCTCTCCTCAAGCTCTCATCTTCAAGATACTAACCTTAATCCTCATGTGTTGAGAACAAAGGTTTAGTTAGACTTAAGCATCCATAACCTACACTCTACATCATCCTTTCATCTTTGATTAGCAATCAAAGTTGATTAGTTACCTCAAGTTAGAGGTTTAGCTTGGAGTTTCGCTCTCGGGTGGATCGTCTACTACCTAGAGAAGGTCGAGGAGAACAAAGGAGGACGTAAAGAAGAAGGACCGGTTTCATTAGGTATAATCCCTAATCACTTGTGAAAAGAAACTCATAGAATACGGTTATTTAGAGTTTAGCTTCGATTTAAGCGGTTAGTCGATGTTCGTTCCTTAAACTTGATCGTTTTTGTAAAATCCGCCTCCCCACAAGTACTGGGGTGTACTACATCGACTTACAGTGGTATCAGAGCCTCGCTAAACACTAAATAACTTAATCGCAAATTTGTACGAATTTCGAACGGAAAAACGAAGCCGGAAAACCCTAAAAATTGTAAGTTTCTGTCGAATTTAAAATGATGTCAGAAAATTTTTCAGGTGAGTTCAGAGAGCTTAGCATGACACCAGTAGACTACACAAGAAAAACAGTCAGCTAACTCGTTCAACTCGGCGCGGAACCGCGGCCTCAGCCTACTGAGGCGCGGCGCTTCCGCGGCCGAGTCAACGATTCAGCGGCCGATTTTTCTTGTGTTGTCTCTTTATAATATTTTGGGTCTTCTGGAATGTTTAGTTATTGCTCAGGTTACTGTTTAACAGAGCAGATTTTGGAGCAATATTGATGTTGTTTATTCGATCGAATTGTACAGTATTTGCGTATTGGATTATATCTGTGATTGTTTGATGTGTTCGTAAACCTCCCCCAACTGCTAGTATGTCGGTTGGCAGGGGGTTGCACATTTCTGAAATGGTTATATCTGTTTGTGCATATAAACTGTATTGGACTGTTGTGGTGTATAGCCGGGGTTTGCAATGGGTTATTGATTAATTCATTTGTTGTAAATGTAATTTGTTGTAATATTATTTTTGCGGGGCACTTCCAGGTTGCGGTCGTAGCCACCGTTGTATTATTTCATTTTACTGTTTTTGCTCCTAGGACTGACCCAAGGTGGGGTACACAGACTGCCGGGTGGGTAGTTTGCCGTACCCGTAGGGGTCGAGGGTGGGGTAACGGCTATTCATCACAACTGTGTAATCTGTCTTTTCTTGCAGGCTCAAAAGAAATACAGATTGCTTGCATATCCAATATTGTTTATCTGTGTTCTGGAATGAATATCATTGCGTCAGACGAATGTAAAATATCTATATTTATTGTAGCTATTTAGACGTCACTTATGTTTTACACCCGCGCTAGCCCAGCCCCCGCTCTGTCGTTAGTTAAGTAACCTAACGGGTGATGACGGGACCCCGTGGCGAATGCGGATGGCATAAGAGGACGTTGTATTTTCGTTGTTTTCTGCAATGATAGGTTAATGATGGGACGCATTATCTGTAATGCAAAGAAAATAAACCAAAGTTTAAATCGTTGGAACAATTTAAAAGAAACCATTCGGTTATTTTTAAAACAGATATTTTTAAATACGGAGCTTTAACCACTCCTTTTAAAAGCTATCAGGTTCCTTCGGTTATATCAAGTTCACTACGTTCACGGTTTCGCCAAAACCATTCGTAGCCCTCCGTCATTTCATTTGGGTATTCAGTAGTATTCAAGCTATGCATTTTGGCCAAAGTCAAGGCATAGTGTTTGGTAGCTGCTGGGTTTTCATTTGTTGCATAAGATAGATGAGTCGGTTTGGGACAGTCGTATTACCATTTGACCAAAGTCAGGGGTATATACGAATGGGTTCAAATTGACAAGATAATGACGGGTAGAACTTGACATGTGACTTATGACATTTTGACCAAAGCCAAGGTCATAAGAGCATGGGGCAAAAACTTATATCGGGAATTTCAAAAGAAACTGAAATTTACAAAGAGATGCATACCATTTTGAGTTTGATGAATGTTGGTAGCATTCCTACAACATTATCAGACGATGATATTTGGATCCCGATCCTACTGTGAGTATATGCTACTTATCAGGATATTCGTCACTTAACGATCAATGCTATAAACCTAGTAGGTGTCCAGAAAAGTGTCAGCGGGGTTACGCCCCCAGAGAAAAGAGGTTATTTAATTAAGGAACTTCGCGAAAGCGTTGGAAAACCTCCCTCGAAGTATCGACACCGGCCTGGCTGAACGGTTAAGCAAGTATTGTACGGTGAGAATAGTCTTGGCTAATTCTTCTTTTATGGTTTGAGGAAGGATTCGAGAAACAGTGGGAGCCATCCAGTTTAGATAAACTAAAAACCACTCTAAACTTGCAAGAGCATCATGCTAAAGAGTTTTCTTCTCTCTCTCCTAATTGCAGCGACCCTGAAAATGACTGGACTTAAGTTACTTTTAGAAAAGAATATACTGACGGGGCCAAACTATAAAGATTGGCTGCGGAATGTCAAGATGGCCTTGACCTATGACAAATTGGGGTACGTCCTCACCGCTACGGCACCTGCTGTCCCTGGTCCCAAATCCAGCAATGCGGATAAGGAAATCCGCAAAACCTGGGATTTAGATTGCGCGAGAGCCAAGTGCATCGTGCTTGCCTCGATGAACAATGAACATCAGAGGAGGCACGAGGATATGTCCCTAGAAGGCATATTTCTCCATACAAAGGAACTTTATGGAGAGCAATCTCGTATTGCAAGATACGAGACCTCGAAGAAATTATTTCGAGCGAGGTTGGCTGTCGGGTCATCGGTAGGTGAACATGTCCTACAGATGATCGGCTATATTGAGGAGCTCGCAGACCTTGGGACGACTTTGGATAATGAGCTCTATACAGACCTTATTCTCCAGTCCCTTCCTCCCACCTACGCCCAGTTTATCCTCAACTTCAACCTTCAAGGAAAAGAAGTTGAACTTGCGGAACTCCTGAACATGTTAAGGAGTGCAGAGGGCACCTTACAGAAGGTAAGGGAAACACCCGCTATGTTTGTTGGCGGTTCATCTTCTTCAGGGTCCAAGGCTAGGGCCAAAGGAAGGAAGAAGAAGGCCGCACCCAAACCTAGAGGAGGTGTTAGTAAGGTGAGAGGGAAGGGAAAGATAAAGAAAGCAGTACCGATAGTTGGTCAGGATGAGTGCTTTCATTGTCACAGGAAAGGGCACTGGAAGAAGGATTGCAAGGCGTGGAACGCCAAGAACCAGGAACCGAAGCAAGCTGTGGCTTCGACTTCAGGTGTGTTTGTAATTGAGAATTGTCTGTCGATCAACTCTACTTCCTGGGTATTGGATACCGGATCAGGATCTCATATTTGCAATTCATTGCAGGCACTGAGAAACCGTAGAGTGCTGAAGGAAGGTGATATGATCCTCAGGGTTGCTAACGGAGCTAGCGTGGGAGCTGCGTCCGTCGGGGATTATCACCTAGGATTGACGAGTGGACATATTTTGGTTTTGCATAACTGTTATTTTGTACCCAGCTTAACGTGTAATATCATATCAGTTTCCTTGTTATCAAATAAAGGTTATGATTTCACGTTTGTAAGAGATGTTGTCAACATCCACCTTAATCATGGTTTGATTGGGTCCGGTACTCTAAATAACGGCATATATGTGTTAAACCAACTCCAAATTTTCAATGTCCAGAACACACTAAAAAGAAAGTCTCCAGATTTAAATAAAGCTTTCTTATGGCATTGTAGACTGGGTCACATCAATGAGAGAAGGTTAACTAAGTTGCATAGAGAAGGATATTTGGACACGTTTGAATATCAATCCTATGACACTTGTCAATCTTGTCTCAAAGGAAAGATGACAAAGACTCCATTTACTGGACAAGGAGTAAGAGCGAGCGAGCTCTTAGGACTCATACACAGTGATGTATGTGGTCCAATGTCTACACATGCGAGAGGTGGTTTTTCCTATTTCATTACTTTCACGGATGATTACTCAAGATACGGATTCATTTATCTGATGAAACATAAATCCGAGGCTTTTGAGAAATTCCAAGAGTATAAGAATGAAGTAGAAAACCAAACCGGCAAAAGTATTAAGACACTTAGATCTGATCGAGGTGGAGAATACTTAAGTGCCGAGTTCCTAGGTTACCTAAAAGAGAAAGGAATTCTCTCTCAGCTTACTCCTCCATACACTCCACAGCATAACGGTGTATCGGAGAGACGGAATCGAACCCTATTGGATATGGTACGATCCATGATGAGTAATGCTGAGTTACCGCGATCTTTCTGGGGTTATGCGCTAGAATCAGCGGCATATCTTCTGAACAGGGCTCCTACCAAGACTGTGCCTACCACTCCATATCAGATGTGGACTGGGAAGAAACCCCATCTTCAACATATGAAGATTTGGGGATGTCCAGCTTTTGTTAAAAAGCAGCATGTGGACAAGCTCGAGGCACGATCAGTAAAATGTATGTTTGTGGGATATCCAAAGAACTCCAAGGGATATTATTTCTATTACGCAGAGGAACAAAAGGTATTTGTTTCTCGTAATGCCCATTTTCTAGAACATCAGTATTTAGAAAAGGAATCAAGTGGGAGCGAAATAGAACTGGAAGAAATTCCAGAACCACAAACTGCTACTGAAAGTTTGGTAGAACCAGAGGTTCAAGAAGAACAGATCATTCCCGCACCCCTCCGCAGGAGTAGTAGGCCGTCTCATCCGCCTGAGAGATACTACGGTTTTCTCATAGACGGGGATAGAGAGGATTGCATCATAGATGATGATGAACCTACTGACTTCCAGCAGGCCATCCAGAGCGGCGACTCGGTACGATGGCTAGATGCAATGCGGACCGAAATGGAGTCCATGTACACCAACAAAGTATGGACTTTGGACTTTGCTCCAGATGGGGTAAAACCCATAGGATGCAAATGGATCTTCAAGAAAAAGATTGGTGTAGATGGACAGGTGGAAACCTATAAGGCTAGACTTGTTGCAAAGGGTTTTCGTCAAAGACCTGGTTTGGACTATGACGAAACTTTTTCTCCAGTGGCTATGCTCAAATCCATTCGGGTCCTTCTTGCTATTGCTGCCTTCCATGATTATGAAATCTGGCAGATGGACGTAAAGACGGCTTTTCTGAATGGAAATTTAGAAGAGAGCGTCTATATGGATCAGCCAGAGGGTTTCAATCAGAGTGGGAGCAGCGGGAAAGTATGCAAGCTGCTTAAGTCTATTTATGGACTAAAGCAGGCATCGCGGAGTTGGAACATCTGTTTTGATGAGACAGTCAAAGAATATGACTTTATCAAAAATCCAGATGAACCGTGCATATATAGTAAAGTTATGGCCAGAAGTGTCGCATTCCTCGTCTTGTACGTGGATGACATTCTATTGATAGGAAATGACATTCCTATGCTACAATCTGTCAAAGGATTCTTGTCACACAGGTTCTCCATGAAAGACCTGGGTGATGCCTCTTACATTCTGGGGATCCGGATCTATCGTGATAGATCCAAGAGGATGTTGGGACTTTCGCAGTCCAGGTATATCGACACTGTACTGAAAAGATTCAGTATGGAAGATTCTAAGCGCGGTAATCTACCGGCTTGTCACGGAATCACCCTCTCTAAAGAGATGTCTCCCAAGACTGATTTGGAAAGGGAACGCATGTCTATTATACCCTACGCTTCTGCGGTAGGCTCTATAATGTATGCGACGTTGTGTACCAGACCAGATGTAGCTTACGCACTGAGCGTGGTAAGCCGGTATCAGTCAGACCCAGGGGAGAAACACTGGATAGCAGTAAAGAACATTCTCAAGTACCTGAGGAGGACTAAGGAGATGTTCTTGGTTTACGGCGCTAAAGACCTCAGGTTGGAGGCCTTTGCTGATTCCGGCTTCCAGAGTGATAAGGACGATTCCAAGTCCATGTCGGGTTATGTCTTTACCCTCAATGGAGGGGCGGTGTGCTGGAGGAGCTCCAAGCAGGACACCGTTGCTGACTCGACGATGGAAGCGGAGTATATAGCTGCTTGCGATGCCGCTAAAGAAGCAGTCTGGATGAAGAAGTTCCTAACAGAACTTCAGGTTGTTCCTACCATAGTTGATCCAATACCTCTGTATTGCGACAACAACGGAGCTATAGCTTTAGCGAAGGAACCAAGGTCCCATCAGAAGTCCAGACACATCTTGAGGCGGTATCACCTGATCAGGGAGATCATTGATCGTCAGGAGATCGAGGTTCGGAGAGTTGCTTCAGAAGAGAACATTGCTGATCCATTCACGAAGGCCCTTCCTCAGATTCAGTTCGAGAGGCTGCTCGAGATCATTGGTCTACGATATGCCAGTACATGGCCCTAGTGCAAGTGGGAGATTGTTAGTGTTTATGCCCTAGAAGGCCATTACTGTATCATACTAGCTTGTATATTACTTAATGGAAGCTAGGGATATTCACATGTATATAACAGTCTTGCTAAACATGGTAGTATGCTACTTGGTTTTTCTATCTTAATATGTGAGTGTACGTATTGATAGAGCTCTTAGGATCTTGCTTGTCTACCAGCGTTGTGATGGCAGTCACACTAGTGGGGGCTGGGTAGTCTACAAGCACATCCTTATTCAGGTCCCTGGTCGTTGGATTATCGAGACAGAGCATCGATACTCCGGAGTAGACTGGTGTGTACGCTTCTCATCCCAGTTGGGGAGATGGCCTGTCCCACAGCCATCAGTACGTCGTACTGGAGATAGTATACAGGTGCTCGTTAGGTTACGGGTACACCGGACAGGACTCACAGGGAACTGTTGGTTGGTTTGATACCAGTCGTCAGTGAACAGTTCCCAGGTGACATGAGTACAGCGTAGTCCGCAGACTTGACACTGCTACTTCGCCTCGAGTGTGTCCCACTGTTCTTAGATTGCTACCCTACCACGGCTCAAAGGAGTCGTGCAAACAGGTAGCAGTTGGGTGCAGTCCCGAGCACTTGGAGGCAGTGGCGGTTAGAAAGGATTCGTCCCTCCCGGTATTGGGAGTAGATATCGTGCTGTGTCAGAGAGCCATTACGCAAAGTCCCTGGCCAGGGCAAGCGAGATTTACTGGTAGTTTCCAGTAGTTTCTCAGGGTGTAATGGGCTTCACTCCGACACGACTTATACCGCTATTAGGGGACTGACGCTTGCCGCCCCCCTAGGCCCGATATGCGATAGTCTTGGACGAACGGACCGGACTGTATGGAGATTGTCACATCAGACTCAGTAGGAGTTCGGATGGGTTTTCTCATCGGCCTTCTTATCGACAACTACCTGGGGACCGTTACGTACAGCTAGTGCCGCTTGCGGTCTGTGGTTAAACCCACTGCCAGCGTAGTAGTCGAGTCTCTAGAGTCCCACACAGAGAGTTTCCTACTCCAGGCGAAACGATATAGAGGTTGCATGGTTTTGCGACAAAGGGTTCGGACGCATACGTGCGTTTACGCACGTATGACTTTCGGACAGTTTTTACCAGTCGGCTTTGGTTTAAGCCAGTTACTGGTATCCGGTTATTGGATTTTTACAGTCTAAAGTTTTTCCGTATTTTTACGGATCGGAGGGGCGTTCTCGTAATTACTCGAGAAGCTTCTAGAAGATGTGACTAAGGAGGTTTCTTTTGGATAAGAGAGTGAGTCATGGTGGTGATTCATTCACTTCATTAATGCACATTTATTGCTTAATGACTCATGCTAATGAATCATCACAAGATATTTTATGAAGCATGCTTATTCATTTCTTTTTATTCATTTGTTGAAAATAAGAATGCTTCATAATATTATGATACACTCTCTCTCTTCTCTGATTATCTTATCTCATACTCTCTCTCCTCAAGCTCTCATCTTCAAGATACTAACCTTAATCCTCATGTGTTGAGAACAAAGGTTTAGTTAGACTTAAGCATCCATAACCTACACTCTACATCATCCTTTCATCTTTGATTAGCAATCAAAGTTGATTAGTTACCTCAAGTTAGAGGTTTAGCTTGGAGTTTCGCTCTCGGGTGGATCGTCTACTACCTAGAGAAGGTCGAGGAGAACAAAGGAGGACGTAAAGAAGAAGGACCGGTTTCATTAGGTATAATCCCTAATCACTTGTGAAAAGAAACTCATAGAATACGGTTATTTAGAGTTTAGCTTCGATTTAAGCGGTTAGTCGATGTTCGTTCCTTAAACTTGATCGTTTTTGTAAAATCCGCCTCCCCACAAGTACTGGGGTGTACTACATCGACTTACATCTTCTTTCTGAAAATCCACTTGCATCCTACGAGTTTTACCCCATCTGGAGAAATGTCCAAAGTCCATTCTTTGTTAGTGTACAGGGACTCCATTTCGGTCCGCATTGCATCCAGCCATTTTACCGAGTCGCCGCTCTGAATGGCTTGCTGGAAGCTAGTAGGTGTAAGTCGATGTGCATCACCCCAATACTTGTGGGGAGGCAGAAATATGAAAAACGATCTTGTTCTTTGGTTAAACATCGACTAACCGTGTGAATCATTTACTAAACTATAACTAACAAATAACATCGGAATCTAAGCTACTATGTTAAGGAATTATACCAAACGATTCTAGGCCTTCGTCTTTACGATCTCTCCGGCCTCTTTGGATCTCCACGTCCTCCTCGGCATCCTTCCGTGATAGACGATCCACCCGAGAACCCTAATCCAAGCAATAACCTCTAAACTTGAGGTTACTTAGTTTCTCTAGTTGCTAATTAGAGTAGCTAAGGTGATGTAGAGATAGGTTATGGAGTGATTAGTCTTTCCTAATCCTTGTTCTCAACTCATGAGTGGTAGGATTAGGGTTTTGTGAAGGAGAGAGAGCTTGAGGAGAGAGAAGATGGAGATGATAATTAGAATGAAATCCTTCTCACTTGAATATATGACACATAATGAATTATCAAATAAATCAATTTAAATGATTATTCATCATGTTTCATTTATTCAAGGAGAGTGATTCATCATGTGAGTCATTAGATCATTAATGATGCATTTAATGATATGATGAATCATATGAATGAGTCACTAAAACATTTAATGAAAAAGCCACCTCAACCCCTCATGTCACATCCTTCTAGAAGCTTCTCGGAAATTACGAGAACGCCCCTCGCATCCGTGAAAACACGGAAAAACTTTAGACTGTACAAATCCAATAACCTGATACTAAAATCTGGCTTAAACCAAAGCCGGCTAGTAAAACTGTCCGAAAAGTCGTACGTGCGTAAACACACGTACGCATCCGAACCCTTGTCGTAAAACCATACGACCTCTATATCGTTTCACCTGGAGCAGGGAAACTCTCTGTGTGGGACTCTAAAGACTCGACACTACGCTGGCAGTGGGTTTAACCACAGACCGCAAGCGGCACTAGCTGTACGTAACGGTCCCCAGGTAGATGTCGATAAGAAGGCCGATGAGGAAAACCATCTGAACCCCTACTGAGCCTGATGTGACAATCTCCGTACAGTCCGGTCTGTTCGTCTAAGACTATCGCATATCAAGCCTAGGGGGCGGCAAGCGTCAGTCCCCTAATAGCTGTATAAGTCGTGTCGGAGCGATGTCCATTACACCCTGAGAAGCTACTGGAACCTACCAGTATATCTCGCTTGCCCTGGCCAGGGACTTTGCGTAATGGCTCTCTGACACAGTGCGATATCAACTCCCAATACCGGGATAGACGAATCCTATCTAACCGCCACTGCCTCCAAGTGCTCGGGACAGCACCCAACTGCTTCCTGTTTGCACGACTCCTTTGAGCCGTGGTAGGGTAGCAATCTAAGAACAGTGGGACTCACTTTAGGCGAAGTAGCAGTGTCAAGTCTGCGGACTATGCTGTACTCATGTCACCTGGGAACTGTTAACTGACGATAAGTATAATACGAACTTATCAGTTCCCCGGCGAGTCCTGTTGGGTGTACCCGTAACCTAACGAGCACCTGTATACTATCTCTAGTACGACGTACTGATGGCTGTGGGACAGACCATCTCCCCAACTGGGATGAGAAGCGTACACACTTAGTCTACTCCGGAATATCGATGGCCTATCTAGATAATCCAACGACCAGGGACCTGTATAGGATGTTGCTTACAGACTACCCGCCCCCACTAGTGTGACTGGCATCACGACGCTGGTAATCAAGCAAAGATCCTATGGGCTCTACTAATATGTATAAGTGATATGTTACAAGAAACATATGCACATATTAAGTAGACTCAAACCAAGTAGCATACTACCATGTTTAGCAAGACTGTTATATACAAATGTGAATATCCCAAGCTTTCATTAAGTAATATACAACCTAGTATGATACAATAATGGCCCCTAGGGCATATACACCAACAATCTCCCACATGCACTAGGGCAATGAGCTGGCATATCGTAGACCTATCATCTCGAATAGCCACTCGAACTGCGTCTGAGGAATGGCCTTTATGAATGGATCAGCAATGTTATCCTCCGTCTTTACTCTCTTCACCTCGATCTCCCGGCGATCTATGATCTCCCTGATCAGGTGATACTGCCTTAAGATGTGTCTGGGCTTCTGATGGGACCTGGGTTCCTTCGCTAAAGCTATAACGCCATTGTTGTCACAATACAGAGGTATTGGATCAACACTGGTAGGAACCACCTGAAGTTCTGTGAGGAACTTCTTCATCCAGACTGCTTCTTTTGCGGCATCGCAAGCAGCTATATACTCCGCTTCCATCGTTGAGTCTGCAACAGTCTCCTGTTTGGAACTCTTCTAACAGACCGCCCCTCCATTGAGGGTAAAGACATAACCCGACATGGATTTGTAGTCATCTTTGTCACTCTAGAAGCCGGAGTCGGCAAAGGCCTCCAACTGGAGGTCTTTTCCGCCATACATCAAGAACATCTCCTTAGTCCTTCTTAGGTACTTGAGAATGTTCTTTACTGCTATCCAGTGCTTCTCCCCTGGATTTTCTTGATATCGGCTTACAACGCTCAGTGCGTATGCTACATCTGGTCTGGTACATAACATCGCATACATTATAGAGCCTACCGCAGAAGCGTAGGGTATAATCGACATGCGATCCCTTTCCAAATCAGTTTTGGGAGACATCTCTTTGGAGAGGGTGATTCCGTAACAAGCCGGTAGGTTACCGCGCTTAGAATCATCCATACTGAATCTCTTTACTATGGTGTCTATGTACCTGGACTGCGAAGGTGCCAATATCCTCTTTGATCTATCACGATAGATCCGGATCCCCAGAATGTAGGTGGCATCACCCAGGTTTTTCATGGAGAATTTATGTGACAAGAATCTTTTGACTGACTGTAACATAGGAATATCATTTCCTATTAAAAGAATGTCATCCATGTACAAGACGAGGAATACTACAGCTCTCCCTACAATCTTACTGTATATGCATGGTTCATCTGGATTTTTGATAAAGTCAAATTCTTTGACAGCATCATCAAAACAGATGTTCCAACTCCGTGATGCTTGCTTTAGTCCATAAATGGACTTAAGCAGCTTGCATACTTTACCGCAGCTCCCACTCTGAATGAATCCCTCTGGTTGATCCATATAGACGCTTTCTTCCAAATTACCATTTAGAAAGGCCGTCTTTACGTCCATCTGCCAGATTTCATAATCGTGGAAGGCAGCAATAGCAAGAAGGACCCGAATGGATTGCAGCATAGCTACTGGAGAAAAGGTTTCGTCATAGTCCAAATCTGGTCTTTGACGGAAACCCTTTGCAACAAGTCTAGCCTTATAGATTTCAACCTGTCTATCTACACCAATCTTCTTTTTGAAGATCCATTTGCATCCTACGGGTTTTACCCCATCTGGAGCAATGTCCAAAGTCCATACTTTGTTAGTGTACATGGACTCCATTTCGGTCCGCATTGCATCCAGCCATTTTACTGAGTCACCGCTCTGAATGGCTTGCTGGAAGCTAGTAGGCTCATCATAATCAATAGTGCAATCCTCTCTATCCCCGTCTATGAGAAAACCGTAGTATCTCTCGGGCGGATGAGACTGCCTACTACTCCTGCGGAGTGGCGTCGGGATGTCCCTTTCTTCTGAAAGCTCTGCTTCTACCATACTTTCAGTAACAGTTTGTGGTTCTGGAATTTCTTCCAGTTCTATTGCGCTCCCACTCTTCTGATTTTCCAAAAATTCAGTTTCCAAGAAGCAGGCATGAAGAGAAAAAAAGACCTTTTGTTCCTCTGCGTAATAGAAATAATATCCCTTGGAGTTCTTTGGATATCCCATAAATTTGCATTTTACTGAGCGTGCCTCGAGCTTGTCTGCATGCTGCTTCTTTACAAAAGCTGGACATCCCCATGTCTTAAGATACTTAAGACTGGGTTTCTTCCCACTCCACATCTGATATGGTGTGGTAGGCACAGTCTTGGTTGGAAGCCGGTTCAAAAGATATGCTGCTGATTCTAGTGCATATCCCTAGAATGATCACGGTAACTCAGCATTACTCATCATGGAATGAACCATATCCAATAGGGTTCGATTCCTCCTTTCTGATACACCGTTATGTTGTGGTGTGTATGGAGGAGTAAGCTTAGAGAGAATTCCATTCTCTTTTAAGTAACCTAGGAATTCGGCACTTAAGTATTCACCACCTCGATCAGATCTCAGTGTCTTGATACTTTTGCCGGTCTGTTTTTCTACTTCATTCCTGTATTCTTGGAATTTCTCGAAGGCCTCGGATTTATGTTTCATTAAGAAGATATATCCATACCTAGAGAAATCATCCGTAAAAGTAATGAAGTAGGAATAACCACCTCGCGCATGTGTAGACATTGGACCGCACACGTCACTGTGTACGAGTCCCAAGAGCTCGCTCGTTCTTACTCCGTGTCCAGTAAACGGAGTCTTTGTCATCTTTCCTATGAGACAAGATTCACAAGTAGCATAAGATTGATATTCGAACGGATTCAAATATCCTTCTCTATGTAACTTAGTCAACCTTCTCTCATTGATGTGACCTAGCCTACAATGCCATAAGAAAGCCTGATTTAATTCCGGAGACTTTCTTTTAAGTGAGTTCTGGACACTGAAAATCTGAGCTTGATTTAATACTTATATTCCGTTTTCTATTGTACCTGACCCATTCAATTCTTGATTTAGGTGGATGTGAACCACATCTCTTGTAAAAGTAAAATCATATCCTTCCTTAGAAAGTAAGGGTACAAATATGATATTACAAGTCGTACATAGTATATAAAAACAGTTACGCAGAATCAATATCTGCCTAGTTGTCATTCCAAGATGATATTCCCCTACGGATTCAGCATCCATGCTCATTCCGTTAGCAACTGTGAGCGTCATATCACCTATCCCGATAATCCTATGATTTCTCAGAGCCTGTGATGAATTACAGATGTGAGTTCCTGATCCGGTATCCAATACCCAGGAAGTAGGGTTAACTGACATACGGTTCTCTATCATAAACACACCCGAAGTCGAAGCCACAACATGCTTCGTATCCTAACTACTGGCTTCTAAAGCCCTGCAATCATTCTGCCAATGCCCAATCCCACAACAATAGGAATGTCCCTTAATAAAGTGGTCCAGCTTGTCATAGGCAATGGACATCTGGACAGACTTTTGCCAGTCAAATAAGTCAGATTCAGTGAATTTATTATCTAGATGTAACCTATGTGTGGTCACAAGGTCGCTGCAATTAAGAGAGAGAGAGAAGAAAACTATTTTAGCATGATGCTGTTACAAGCTTAGATTGGTTTTAATTTATCTAAACAGGATGGCTCCCACTGTTTCTCGAATCCTTCCTCAAACCATAAAAGAAGAATTAGCCAGGACTATTCTCACCGTACAATACTTGCTTAACCGTTCAGCCAGGCCAGTGTCGATACTTCGAGGGAGGTTTTCCAACGCTTTCGCGAAGTTCCTTAATTCAAGAACCTCTTTTCTCTGGGGGCATAGCCCTGCTGACACCTTTCTAGGCACCTACTTGGTTTATAGCATTGATCGTTAAGTGATGAATCTCCTGATAAGTAGCATGTACTCACAGTAGGATCGGGATCCAAAATATCATCGTATGATAATGTTGAAGGAATCCTACCAACATTCAACAAACTCCAAAATGGTATGTAACTCTCTGCAAATTTCAGTTTCTTTTGAAACTCCCGATATGGATTTTTGCCCCATGCTCTTATGACCTTGACTTTGGCCAACAAATCATAAGTCACATGTCAAGTTCTACCCGTCAATGTCCAGGTTAATTTGAACTCATCCGTACATACTCTTGACTTTGGCCAACAAAGCAGTACGACTGTCCCAAACCAACGCATCTATCTATGCTGCATATGAATATTTAATAGCTACCAAACACTGTGCCTTGACTTTGGCCAACAAACACAGCTTGAATACTATTGAATATCCAAATGAAATGACGGAGGGCTACGAATGGTTTTGGCAAAACCGTGAACGTAGTGAACTTGATATAATCGAAGAAACCTGATACTTTTTAAAAGGAGTGGCTAAAGCTCCGCAATTAAAAATTCTGCTCTTTTAAAATAACCGAGTGGTTTCTTTTAAATTTGTTCCAACGATTTAAACTTTGGTTTATTTTCTTTGCATTATAATAATGCGTCCCATCTTTTAATCTTATCATTGCAGAAAACAACGAAAATACCACGTCCTCTTATGCCATCCGCATTCGCCACGGGGTCCCGTCATCACCCGTTAGGTTACTTAACTAACGATAGAGCAGGGGCTGGGCTAGCGCGGGTGTAAAACATAAGTGACGTCTAATAGCTATTTATATATAGATATTGTACATTCGTCAGACGCAATAATAAGCATTCCAGATCACAGATAAACTTTATTGGATATGCAAGCAATCCGCGTTTCTTTTGAGCCTGCAAGGAAAGACGGATTACACAGTTGTGATGAATAGCCATTACCCCACCCCAGACCCCTACGTGTACGGCAAACTACCCGCCAAGTACCAGAAGTGAAGTGGTCTGCCTCAACACTTCAAAATACCCGGTAGTTTGTGCACCCCACCTTGGGTCTTCCGAGGAGCAAAAACAGTAAAAAGAAATAATACAACGGTGGCTACAACCGCAACCTGGATGTGTCCCGCAAAATAATATTACAACTTATTACATTTACATCGAATGAATTAATACAATAACCCTTCACAAAACCCGGTTAATCACCACAACAGTCCAATACAGTTTATATACACAACCAGTTATATATAACATCACAGAAATGTGCAACCCCCTGCCAACCGACATACTAACAGTTAGGGGAGGTTTACGAACACATAAAACATTTCACAGATATAATCAAACAAGCAAACATCGTATAATTTCGATCGATTAAACATATTAAATTTTGCTCCAATACTTCTCTGCAAATCTAAAACCTGAGCAAAAATAAATCATACCAGAAAACCCTAAATATCACAAAGAAGGCACAGAAGAAAACTGGGCTGAATCGGCCCCAACTCAGCGGCGGAACCGCGGCGGATCGGTGGGATCGGCCGCGGTTCCGCGGCGCTATGGCCGATTCAGGAGCCCATTTTTCTTGGGTGTTCTTATATTCTCATGCTGGTCATTCTGGAGGTCCATGAAAAATTTTTGGACCTCTTTTAAAATTCGACAGAAACAACAAGATATCGGGGTTTTTCCGGTTTTTTTTTCCGTTCGAAATTCATACAATTATGCAAGTGTTTTAATTATGGTTTAGTGAGGCTCTGATACCACTGTAAGTCGATGTGCATCACCCCAATACTTGTGGGGAGGCGGAAATATGAAAAACTGTAAGTCCATGCTACCTCTCCCGGTATTTTCGGGCATGCGGAATTTGGTGAAAAACAATTTTCTAGAGGCGGTAACATGGACTCAAAACCGGATCTTTGTTAAACATCTAACTAACAACCTAACTAGGAGTTGTTAACTACTCGGTTAGGGGGTTATACCTTTCTTTCTTTAACTCCTTCATCTTCAAACCACGATGGTTGTCCGGATCGGCTTCACCCCGTCGTCTCCTTGCGCCGAAGATCGATCCACCCGAAAGCTTCTACCTTTGGCTTCTTCTTCGAACTTTGAAGAAACTAGATCACTTGGCCTGCTAGTCCTTGTGAACTAGAATGAGTAGAGGAATGTTTTGGTGTCTTTTTATCTCTAAGGCAATGAGTCTCAACACATGAGAATGGTTTGCCTTGAGGTAGAGAGAGCAAGAGCAAGAGGGAGAGCATGAGATTGAGAGAGCTCAAGAGAGAGAAAACAAATGATAGAATGAAATATACTCTTCTCATTCTCACCTCTCATTATCCAAAAGCCATCATAACAAAAATAGTAATCAAGTATTGTGTAAATGGTTTAAGTGAAAATGGCTATATCATTTCATGCACTCATTTTGCATAAATAAACAAGCAAGCAAAAGTCTTTGCCATGGAATGATAGCCATTGTCATGATGATGGTCAACTAGTCCAACCTAGTCAACCAGTCAACAAAGTCAACCCCTCAACAACCATGTCACTATAATACTTAATTAATATCAATGTTAATCATATATCTTATTCTCATTAGGGTTAAGCAAAAGTCAACGGTCAACAGTCAACAGTCAACAACCCCAATGAGAATACTCTGCCTCTGTCTCTCTGTCAACTGTGCATACACACCCGCATCCGCTTTCCGAGGAACACGAATACAAACGAGATAAAACCAATCCGAAAACGTACACTAGGATCTGGCTTAAACCAAAGCCCGCTAGTGTTAACTGTCCGGACACTGTACCTGCACAAGTGTACGGATGTGACCGAACCCTGTCGCAAAACCATGCGACCTGTCGCAAAACCATGCGACCTTTACTCTTTTGCCTAAAGGCGAATAGCTATCTGTGTGGGACTCTAAAGACTCGACACTACGCTGGAAGTGGGTTTAACCACAGACCGCAAGCGGCACTAGCTGTGCGTAACGGTCCCCAGGTAGATGCCGACAAGAAGACTGACGAGGTGAAA
The DNA here is from genome assembly GCA_030015575.1 of Agapanthus africanus. Lineage (NCBI taxonomy): Eukaryota > Viridiplantae > Streptophyta > Magnoliopsida > Asparagales > Amaryllidaceae > Agapanthus > Agapanthus africanus. Next base: position 48,676 of record JASDDO010000240.1, on the reverse strand, counting down.
CCCATCTGAACTCCTACTGATTCTGACTGTGACAGTCTCCGTACAGTCCGGTCTGTTCGTCTGATACATTGCATGGCGGGCCTAGGGGGCGGTAAACGTCAGTCCCCTAATAGCGGTACAAGTCGTGTCGGAGTGAAGCCCAAAACACCCTGAGATAACACTGGAAGCCGACCAGTATATCTCGCTTGCCCTGGCCAGGGACTACTCGTGTAATGGCTCTCCTAGACACAGCGTGATGTCAACCCCCAATACCGGGAGAGACGAATCCTTTCTAACCGTCACTGCCTCCAAGTGCTTCGGGACTGCACCCAACTACTACCTGTTTGCACGACTCCTTTGAGCCGTGGTAGGGTAGTAATCAAAGTACAGTGGGAACACACTCGAGGCGAAGTGACACTGTCATGTCAGTGGACTAAGCTGTACTCATGTCACCTGGGAACTGATGACTGACGATCGGTATAATACCAACCAGTCAGTTCCCGACGAGTCCTGTCCAGTATACTCGTAACCCAACGAGCACCCGCATACTATCTCCAGTACGACGTACTGATGGCTTTGGGACAGACCATCTCCCACTCTGGGATGAGAAGTGCATGCACTAGTCTACTCCGGAGTATCGATGCCCTATCTCGATAGTCCTGTGACTAGGGACCTGCCTAAGGATGTGCTTATAAATTACCCAGCCCCCACTAGTGTGACTGCCATCACAACGCTGGTAATCAAGCAAAGATCCTAAGGGCTCCACTAATGTGTATAGGCGATATACTAAAATAAACACATGTACACATTGAAGTAGAAACAAACCAAGTAGCATACTACTATTTTGAGGAAGATTGTATATACAAGGTGAATATCCCAAGCTTCCATTAAGTAATATACAAACTAGTATGATACAGTAATGGCCTCTAGGGCATACACACTAACAATCTCCCACTTGCACTAAGGCCATGTACTGGCGTATCGAAGACCTATCATCTCGATCAGCCGCTCGAACTGAGTCTGGGGCAAGGCCTTAATGAATGGATCTGTAGTGTTATCTTCTGAAGCAACCCTCCGAACCTCGATCTCCTGGCGATCCACGATCTCCCTGATCAGGTGATACCGCCTCAAGATGTGTTTGGATCTCTGATGGGACCTGGGTTCCTTCGCTAAAGCTATAGGCCCGTTGTTGTCGCAATACAGAGGTATTGGATCAACAATGGAAGGAACCACCTGAAGTTCTTTCAAGAACTTCCTCATCCAGACAGCTTCTTTTGCGGCATCTGATGCAGCGATGTATTCCGCTTCCATGGTCGAGTCTGCAACGGTTTCCTGTTTGGAACTCTTCCTACACACCGCCCCTCCTTTGAGGGTAAAGACAAAACCCGACATGGACTTGGAATCATCCTTATCACTCTGGAAGCTGGAGTCAGCAAAGGCCTCGATCTGGAGGTCTTTTCCACCATACACCAAGAACATCTCCTTAGTCCTTCTCAGGTACTTGAGAATGTTCTTTACCGCTATCCAGTGTTTCTCCACAGGGTTTGACTGATACCGGCTTACCACACTCAGTGCATAAGCTACATCCGGTCTGGTACTCATCATCGCATACATTATAGAGCCTACCGCAGAAGCGTAGGGTATAATAGACATGTGATCCCTCTCCAAATCAGTCTTGGGAGACATCTCTTTAGAGAGGGTGATCCCGTGACAAGCCGGTAGGTTACCGCGCTTGGAATCTTCCATACTGAATCTTTTCAGTATGGTGTCGATGTACCTGGACTGTGAAAGTCCTAATATCCTCTTGGATCTATCACGATGGATCCGGATCCCCTGGATGTATGAGGCATCACCCAGGTCTTTCATGGAGAACCTGTGTGACAAGAACCCCTTGACAGATTGTAGCATACGAATGTCATTTCCTATTAAGAGAATGTCATCCACGTATAAAACGAGGAATACTACAGTTCTCGCTACAAATCTACTGTAGATGCATGGTTCATCTGGATTTTTGATAAAGCCAAATTCCTTGACCGTCTCATCAAAACAGATGTTCCAACTCCGCGATGCCTGCTTTAGTCCATAGATGGACTTAAGCAACTTGCACACCTTTCCGCTGCTCCCACTATGAATGAAACCCTCTGGCTGGTCTATATAGACACACTCCTTTAAATTTCCATTTAGAAAAGCGGTCTTTACGTCCATCTGCCAAATCTCATAATCATGGAAGGCAGCAATGGGAAGTAGGATCCGAATGGATTTCAGCATAGCTACTGGAGAAAAGGTCTCGTTATAGTCCAAACCAGGTCTTTGACGAAAACCCTTTGCAACCAGTCTAGCTTTATAGGTCTCAACCTGTCCATCTACACCAATCTTCCTTTTGAAGATCCACTTGCATCCTACGGGTTTTACCCCGTCTGGAGCAATGTCCAACGTCCATACTTTGTTAGTGTACATGGACTCCATTTCGGTCCGCATTGCATCCATCCATTTTACCGAGTCAACGCTCTGAACGGCCTGCTGGAAGCTAGTAGGCTCATCATAATCTATGATGCAATCCTCTCTATCCCCGTCTATGAGAAAACAGTAGTATCTCTCGGGCGGATGAGACTGCCTACTACTCCTGTGGAGCGGCTAGGAATGTCCTATTCTTTTGAACCCTCTGGTTCCACTAAGCTTTCAGAAATAGTCTGTGGTTCTGGAATTTCTTCCAGTTCTACTGCGCTCCCACTAATTTCCTTTTCCAAGAACTGGTGTTCTAGAAAGTGGGCATTACGAGAAACAAGGACTTTTTGTTCCTCTGCGTGGTAGAAAAGATACCCCCTGGTGTTCTTTGGGTATCCCACAAACTTGCACAGTACTGAGCGTGCCTCGAGTTTGTCCGCATGCTGCTTTTTGACAAAAGCTGGACATCCCCAGATCTTTAGATATTGAAGATAGGGTTTCTTCCCACTCCATAACTCATATGGTGTGGTAGGCACAGCCTTAGCGGGAACTCGTTTCAAAAGGTATGCGGCTGATTCTAGCGCATATCCCCAGAATGATCGCGGTAACTCAGTATTACTCATCATGGACCGTACCATATCCAATAGGGTTCGGTTCCGTCTCTCCGATACACCGCTATGTTGCGGAGTGTATGGAGGAGTAAGCTGAGAGAGAATTCCATTCTCTTTTAAATAGTCCAGGAACTCGGCACTCAATTATTCACCACCTCGATCCGATCTTAGAATCTTGATACTTTTGCTGGTTTGTTTTTCTACCTCATTCTTATATTCCTGGAATTTTCCAAAGGCTTCGGACTTATGTTTCATTAAGAAGACATGTCCGAATCTTGAAAAATCATCCGTAAAAGTAATGAAGTATGAAAAACCGCTTCGCGCATGTGTAGACATTGGACCGCACACGTCGCTGTATACGAGTCCCAAGAGCTCGCTCGCCCTTACTCCGTGTCCAGTAAACGGAGTCTTTGTCATCTTTCCTTTGAGACAGGATTGACAAGTGGCATACGATTGATATTCGAACGGATTCAAATATCCTTCTGTATGTAACTTCGTCAACCTTCTCTCATTGATGTGACCCAGTCTACAATGCCATAAGTAAGTCTGATTTATTTCCGGAGACATTCTTTTGTGTGTATTCTGGACATTGAAAATCTGTGGTTGGTTTAATACGTATATACCATTGCTCAATGTACCTGACCCAATCAGAACTTGATTAAGGTGAATGTTTACAACATTGCTTACAAACACAAATTCATAACCTTCTTTAGAAACCAAAGATACAGAAATGATATTACAAGTTGCGTTGGGTATAAAAAAGCAATTACGCAAAACCAAAACATGTCCATCTGACATTCCCAGGTGATACTTCCCCACGGCCTTAGCATCCATGCTAACTCCGTTTGCAACTTTGAGGGTCATGTCACCTGCCTTCAAAACCCTACGGTTTCTCAACGCCTGCAAAGAATTACAGATATGAGATCCTGATCCGGTATCCAATACCCAGGAAGTAGAGTTTATTGAAAGACAGTTTTCAATAACATACACAATTGAAGCTGAAGCCGCAACCTGCTTCAGATCCTGTGTTCTGGCTTTCCAAGCCCTGCAATCATTCTTCCAGTGTCCCTTCTTATGACAATAGAAGCATTCTTCCTTATCCACAAGCTTTCCCACTTTCTTTGTTGCTTTTGCCTTTCCCTTCGTATCCAATTTACTAACACCGTCCCTTGGTTTGGCGGGGGCTTTCTTCTTCTTTCCCTTGGCTTTCGCCTTGGACCTAGAAGAGGAAGATCCTCCTACAAACAAAGTGGTTGTTTCCCTACCTTTCTGTAGGGTGCCCTCTGCGCTCCTCAGCATGTTGAGGAGTTCTGAAAGTTCAACTTTCTTTTCTTGTAAGTTGAAGTTCAGGATAAACTGGGCGTAAGTGGAAGGAAGGGACTGGAGAATCAAGTCCTTATAGAGCTCATTCTCCAACGTGGTCCCAAGGTCCGTGAGCTCTTCTATGTAGCCAATCATCTTAAGCACGTGTTCCGCTACCGATGATCCGACGACCAACCTTGCCGAAAATAACTTCTTCGACACTTCGTATCTTGCGATACGAGACTGCTCTCCATACAGTTCTTTTGTATGGAGAAATATGGATTCGAGGTCCATATTCTCGTGCCTCCTCTCATGTTCGTTGTCCATAGAGGCAAGCACGAGGCACTTGGCCTTCGCGCAATCGATTTCCCAGGTCTTACGGATTTCCTTATCCGCGAAGCTGGTTTTGGGACCTGGGACGGGGGGAGCTTTGGTGGTAAGAAGATACCCCAGCTTGTCGTAAGTGATTGCCATCTTGACATTCCTGAGCCAAGCTTTGTAGTTTGGCCCTGTCAGTATGTTTTTATCTAGAAGTAACTTAAGTCCAGTCATGTCGATTGGTCGCTGCAATTAGGAGAGAGAAGAAACACTCAGCATGATGCTCTTGTAAGTTTAGAATGGTTTTTAGTTTGTCTAAACAGGATGGCTCCCACTGTTTCTCGAATCCCTCCTCAAACCAAAAAGGATGAATTAGTCAGGATCAATCTCCCCGTACAATTCTTGCTTACCCGTTCAGCCAGGCCAGTGTCGGTACATCGAGGGAGGTTTTCCAACGCTTTCGCGAAGTTCCTTAACTAAATAACCTCTTTTCCCTGTCGGCGTAGCCCCGCTAACACCTTTCTAGACACCTACTTGGTTTATAGCAATGATCGTTAAGTGAGAATTTTCCCGAGGAGTAGCATATACTCACAGTAGGATCGGGATCCAAATATCTTCACGTGATGAAACTGAAGGAATCCTGCCAGAATCATCACACTCCAAATGGTATACAACTCTAGCAAGTTTCAGTACTTATGAAACTCCCGATGTGGATTTTTGCCCCATGCTCTTATGACCTTGGCGTGAGGTCAAAATGTCATAAGTCACATGTCAAGTTCTTCCCATCATTATCCAGGTTAATTTGAACCCACCCGTACCTACCCTTGACGTAGGCCAAAATGGCAGTACGGCTGTCCCAAACTAACGCATTCTATCTATGCAACAGATAAATATCCGGCAGCTACCAATCACTATGCCTTGGCGTGAGGTCAAAATACATAGCTTGAATACTACCGAATATTTAACTGAAATGATGGTGGGCTACGAATGGTTTTGGCTAAACCGTGAACGTAGTGAACTTGATATAATCGATGGAATGAGATAGCTTTTAAAAGGAGTGGTTCAAGCTCCACATTTAAAAGTTGTTTTTGAAAAGAACCGAGTGGTTTTTCAAATGTGTTCCAACGACTTTTACTTGGTTTATTTTCTTGCATTAGTTCTTTTAATGCGTGATATTCTAGCATTAGTTCTTTTAATGCGTCCCATCATTTAATCCTACCACTGCAGAAAACAACCAAAATATGACGTACGCTTATGCCATTCGCATTCGCCACGTGGCCCCGTCATTACCTGTTAGGTTACTTAACTAACGACAGAGCGGGGGCTGGGCTAGCGCGGCTGTAAAACATAAGCAACGCCTAAATAATATCATATATAGATATATTGCAATGATAGCCATTTCAGATCACAGTTGAACACATTGGATATACTAGGAATCCGCAATTCGTACAAGCCTGTAACGAAAAGCAGATTACACGGTCGCGGTGAATAGCCAATACCCCACCCAAGACCCCTACGGGTGCGGCAAACTACCCGCCAAGTACCCGAAGCGAAGCAACCTCCCTCAACTCCGTGAGTAGGCCACTCGGCACTTCGGCATACCCGGTAGTTTGTGCACCCCCTCCATGGGTCTATCCTAAGAGCAAAAACAGTAAAAAGAAATTATACAATGACGGCTACAACCCCGACTCGGTTGTGCGGCCATACAAATAATTATTACATGAATTTACAAATTTACATGAATTGAAAGAAAAGAAAACTCTGGTCTCACAACCCCCGGCTATTCACCCGCGACAATCCAATGAATTCATATACACATTCCAATGACATTACAGATCACAGATTTGTATAACTCCCACTAATCGACATATAGCGATTAGCAGACGTTCAATACAAATATCACATCACAGATAAAAACCCGTCAGCTTAAGTCTTTAGAAGGCCGATCAAAAATACAGATTTTTAAGCCCCAAACACAAAATTTTCGTTCTGGAAAATCTGGGCTGAAAAGACATATTTCAAAAATCCCAAAACAACCCCAGAAATACACTGCACAAAGTTTGGACCTCGGCCGAGTCAACTCGGCCGCGGAACCGAGGCGGGAGCGTGCTCCCGCCGCGTTTCCGCGGCGCTTTGATTGGTTCGTGGGACCAAATTTTGTCGTTATTCAATAAAAATCCTGAGCCGATTTTTAAGATGAAATTTATCAATTTTGGAACAGAAAAAAAATTGGCAGAAACTTTACATATCGGGTTCATTTCGGGGCTTTTTCTTTGGTCGATCTTCTAGTTACTTTTCTAACATGTTAGATAGGGTTTAACTAGGCTCTGATACCACTGTAAGTCCATGCTACCTCTCCCGGTACTTTCGGGCATGCGGAATTTGGTGAAAAACAATTTTCTAGAGGCGGTAACATGGACTCAAAACCGGATCTTTGTTAAACATCTAACTAACAACCCAACTAGGAGTTGTTAACTACTCGGTTAGGGGGTTATACCTTTCTTTCTTGAACTCCTTCGTCTTCAAACCTCGATGGTTGTCCGGATCGGATTCACCCCGTCGTCTCCTTGCGCCGAAGATCGATCCACCCGAAAGCTTCTACCTTTGGCTTCTTCTTCGAACTTTGAAGAAACTAGATCACTTGGCTTGCTAGGCCTTGTGAACTAGAATGAGTAGAGGAATGTTTTGGTGTCTTTTTATCTCTAAGGCAATGAGTCTCAACACATGAGAATGGTTTGCCTTGAGGTAGAGAGAGCAAGAGCAAGAGGGAGAGCTTGAGAATGAGAGAGCTCAAGAGAGAGAAAACAAATGATAGAATGAAATATACTCTTCTCATTCTCACCTCTCATAATCCAAAAGCCATCATAACAAAAATAGTAATCAAGTATTGTGTAAATGGTTTAAGTCAAAATGGCTACATCATTTCATGCACTCATTTTGCATAAATAAACAAGCAAGCAAAAGTCTTTGCCATGGAATGATAGTCATTGTCCTGATGATGGTCAACTAGTCCAACCTAGTCAACCGGTCAACAAAGTCAACAAGTCAACAAAGTCAACCCTTCAACAACCATGTCACTATAATACTTAATTAATATCAAAGTTAATCATATATCTTATTCTCATTAGGATTAAGCAAAAGTCAATGGTCAACAGTCAACTATCAACAGTCAACAGTCAACTATCAACAGTCAACAGTCAACAACCCCAATGAGAATACTCTGCCTCTGTCAACTGTGCATACACACCCGCATCCGCGTTCCGAGGAACACGAATACAAACGAGATAAAACCAATCCCAAAACGTACACTAGGATCTGGTTTAAACCAAAGCCCGCTAGTGTTAACTGTCCGGACACTGTACGTGCACAAGTGTACGGATGCGACCGAACCCTGTCGCAAAACCATGCGACCTGTCGCAAAACCATGCGACCTCTACTCTTTTGCCGAAAGGCGAATAGCTTTCTGTGTGGGACTCTAAAGACTCAACACTACGCTGGCAGTGGGTTTAACCACAGACCGCAAGCGGCACTAGCTGTGCGTAACAGTCCCCAGGTAGATGCCGATAAGAAGACTGACGAGGTGAAACCCATCTGAACTCCTACTGAGTCTGACTGTGACAGTCTCCGTACAGTCCGGTCTGTTCGTCTGATAAATCCCATGGCGGGCCTAGGGGGCGGTAAACGTCAGTCCCCTAATAGCGGTACAAGTCGTGTCGGAGTGAAGCCCAAAACACCGTGAGATAACACTGGAAGCCTACCAGTATATCTCGCTTGCCCTGGCCAGGGACTACTCGTTTAATGGCTCTCCTAGACACAGCGCGATGTCAACCCCCAATACCGGGAGAGACGAATCCTGTCTAACCGTCACTGCCTCCAAGTGCTTCGGGACTGCACCCAACTACTACCTGTTTGCATGACTCCTTTGAGCCGTGGTAGGGTAGTAATCAAAGTACAGTGGGAACACACTCGAGGCGAAGTGACAGTGTCAAGTCAGCGGACTAAGCTGTACTCATGTTACCTGGGAACTGATGACTGACGATAGGTATAATACCAACCAGTCAGTTCCCGACGAGTCCTGTCCAGTGTACTCGTAACCCAACGAGCACCCGCATACTATCTCTAGTACGACGTACTGATGGCTGTGGGACAGAATATCTCCCACTCTGGGATGAGAAATGCATGCGCTAGTTTACTCCAAAGTATCGATGCCCTGTCTCGATAGTCCTGCGACTAGGGACCTGCATAAGGATGTGCTTATAGATTACCCAGCCCCCACTAGTGTGACTGCCATCACAACGCTGGTAATCAAGCAAAGATCCTAAGGGCTCCACTAATGTGTATAGGCGATATACTAAAATAAACACATGTACACATTGAAGTAGAAACAAACCAAGTAGCATAATACTATTTTGAGCAAGATTGTATATACAAGGTGAATATCCCAAGCTTCCATTAAGTAATATACAAACTAGTATGATACAGTAATGGCCTCTAGGGCATATACACTAACAAAAACGATCTTGTTCTTTGGTTAAACATTGACTAACCGTGTGAATCGTTTACTAAACTATAACTAACAATTAACATAGGAATCTAAGCAACTATGTTATGGAATTATAACAAACGATTCTAGTCCTTCGTCTTTACGATCTCTCCGGCCTCTTTGGATCTCCACATCCTCCTCGGCTTCCTTCCGTGATAGACGATCCACCCGAGAACCCTAATCCAAGCTATAACCTCTAAACTTGAGGTTACTTAGTTTCTCTAGTTGCTAATTAGAGTAGCTAAGGTGATGTAGAGATAGGTTATGGAGTGATTAGTCTTTCCTAATCCTTGTTCTCAACTCATGAGTGGTAGGATTAGGGTTTTGTGAAGGAGATAGAGCTTGAGGAGAGAGAAGTTGGAGATGATAATTAGAATGAAATCCTTCTCACTTGAATATATGACACATAATGAATTATCAAATAAATCAATTTAAATGATTATTCATCATGTTTCATTTATTCAAGGAGAGTGATTCATCATGTGAGTCATTAGATCATTAATGATGCATTAATGATGCATTTAATGATATGATGAATCATATGAATGAGTCACTAAAACATTTAATGAAAAAGCCACCTCAACCCCTCATGTCACATCCTTCTAGAAGCTTCTCGGAAATTACGAGAACGCCCCTCGCATCCGTGAAAACACGAAAAAACTTTAGACTGTACAAATCCAATAACCTGATACTAGAATCTGGCTTAAACCAAAGCCGGCTAGTAAAAACTGTCCGAAAAGTCGTACGTACTTAAACACACGTACGCATCCGAACCCTTGTCGTAAAACCATACGACCTCTATATCGTTTCTCCTGGAGCAGGGAAACTCTCTGTGTGGGACTCTAAAGACTCGACACTACGCTGGCAGTGGGTTTAACTACAGACCGCAAGCGGCACTAGCTGTACGTAACGGTCCCCAGGTAGATGTCGATAAGAAGGCCGATGAGGAAAACCATCCGAACCCCTACTGAGCCTGATGTGACAATCTCCGTACAGTCCGGTCTGTTTGTCTAAGACTATCGCATATCAAGCCTAGGGGACGGCAAGCTTCAGTCCCCTAATAGCTGTATAAGTCGTGTCTGAGCGAAGTCCATTACACCCTGAGAAGCTACTGGAACCTACCAGTATATCTCGCTTGCCCTAGCCAGGGACTTTACGTAATGGCTCTCTGACACAGTGCGAAATCAACTCCTAATACCGGGAGAGACGAATCCTATCTAACCGCCACTGCCTCCAAGTTCTCGGGACTGCACCCAACTGCTACCTGTTTGCACGACTCCTTTGAGCCATGGTAGGGTAGCAATCTAAGAATAGTGGGACACACTCGAGGCGAAGTAGTAGTGTCAAGTCTGCGGACTATGCTATACTCATGTCACCTGGGAACTGTTAACTGACGATGGGTATAATACCAACTAATCAGTTCCCCGGCGAGTCCTGTCCGGTGTACCCGTAACCTAACGAGCACCGGTATACTATCTCTGGTACGACGTACTGATGTCTTTGGGACAGACCATCTCCCCAACTGGGATGAGAAGATAACACACTTAGTTTTCTCCGGAATATCGATGCCCTATCTCGATAATCCAACAACCAGGGACCTGTATAGGATGTTGCTTACAGACTACCCAGCCCCCACTAGTGTGACTGCCATCACGACGCTGGTAATCAAGCAAAGATCCTATGGGCTCTACTAATATGTATAAGTGATACGTTACAAGAAACATATGCACATATTAAAGTAGACTCAAACCAAGTAGCATACTACCATATTTAGCAAGACTGTTATATACAAATGTGAATATCCCAAGCTTCCATTAAGTATGATAAAATAATGGCCCCTATGGCATATACACCAACAGTAGGGTCGTCATTATCAATGACGCAATCTTCTCGATCCCCGTCTATGAGAAAACCGTAGTATCTCTCGGGCGGATGAGACTGCCCACTACTTCTGCTGATAGGCGCTGGTATATCCCTTTCTTCTGAAACTTCTTGTTCTACCAAACTTTCAGTAACAACTTGTGGTTCTGGAATTTCTTCCAGTTCTACTGCGCTCCCACTCTTCTGATTTTCTAAAAATTCAGTTTCTAAGATGCTGGCATGACGAGAAACAAAAACCTTTTGTTCCTCTACGTAATAGAAGCAATATCCCATGGAGTTCTTTGGATATCCCACAAACTTACACTCTACTGAGAGTGCCTCTAGCTTGACTGGATGCTGCTTTTTTACAAAAGCTGGACATCCCCATGTCTTCAGGTACTGAAGATAGGTTTTCATCCCACTCCATATCTGATATGGTGTGGTAGGCACAGTTTTGGTTGGAACCTTGTTCAAAAGAAATGCAGTTGATTCTAGTGCATATCCCCAGAAAGATCGCGGTAACTCCGCCTTACTCATCATGGAACGAACCATATCCAATAGGGTTCGATTCCTCCTTTCCGATACACCGTTGTGTTGTGGTGTGTATGGAGGAGTAAGGTGAGAGAGAATTCCATTCTCTTTTAAGTAACCAAGGAACTCGGCACTTAAGTATTCACCACCTCGATCAGATCTCAGTGTCTTAATACTTTTGCCTGTTTGGTTTTCCACTTCATTCTTGTATTCTTGGAATTTCTCAAAGGCCTCGGATTTATGCTTCATCAAGAAGATATGTCCATACCTAGAGAAATCATCCGTAAAAGTAATGAAGTAGGAATAACCACCTCGCGTATGTGTAGACATTGGACCGCACACGTCACTGTGTACGAGTCCTAAGAGCTCGCTCGCTCTTACTCCATGTCTAGTAAACGGAGTCTTTGTCATCTTTCCCATAAGACAAGATTCACAAGTGGCATAAGATTGATATTCGAACGGATTCAAATATCCTTCGCTATGTAACTTCGTTAATCGTGTTTCATTGATGTGACCTAGTCTACAATGCCATAAGAAAGCCTGATTTATTTCTGGAGACTTTCTTTTAAGTGTGTTCTGGACATTGAAAACCTGAACTCGATTCAATACGTATATACCGTCATCTAATGTACCGGACCCAATCAGAAATTGATTTAGGTGGATGTGAACTACATCGCTTACGAATGTAAAGTCATATCCCTCTCTCGAAAGTGAGGACACTGATATGATATTACAAGTTAAGCTAGGTACATACAGACAGTTACGTAGAATCAATATCTGCCCACTTTGTCAAACTTAGGCGATATTCTCCCACGGATTCAGCGTCCACGCTCACTACGTTTGCAACTCTGAGAGACAAATCACCTATACTTATAACTTTACGGTTTCTCAAAGCATGTAATAAATTACAGATATGAGATCCTGCTCCGGTATCAAGTACCCAGGAAGTAGAGTTAATTGACAAACAGTTCTCAATTACAAACACACAGGAGGCTGAAGCCACAACATGCTTCGTATCCTGGCTACTTGAAAGGTTAGCCTAGCACCTCATGAAGGGTTTGGAAGCATCACATGAACCAAAGGTGGAGTCTTTAGGGTGCTAAGCTAACAAACATCGGATCGTGCCTAGAAAATTAGGGTTTCTAAAATATTCACATCAACATATGAAAGAATAGATGGGGTTTAGAGAGTACAATCTTTGTAGCTCCCTACGCTAGACTCCTCGGCCTCTTGGGTGTTGGAGGAAGGTCCTCTTGAAGTCCTCTCACGTCCACGACGATCCACCCGAAGTCCCTTTGTAGCTCCCTACGCTAGACTCCTCGGCCTCTTGGGTGTTGGAGGAAGGTCCTCTTGAAGTCCTCTCACGTCCACGACGATCCACCCGAAGTCCCTAGTCCAAACTCGCAACTTCACCCGATCAAGAGAACGAATGAAGATAACACTCTAAACAAGTGGGCTAAACTTGTGTAGAATGATGTTGTGGTTCTTATTCTCACTTCAAAATCCAATCTTGTTATGTAATTTGCTCACTACAAAAGTCTAGAGAGCAAGTGAAGAAGGAGGAAGAAAATGATGGCTATTTTTGAGAAGAAGATAAGAATAACCCCTCAAAGAAAATAGAAAATATATCAATATATATTTTCCTCTTCTCATATCAAACCATGGTTAGGATATTATTGAACTTGAGTTAAAAACACAAAAGGAAAAGTAATCCATGGTCAAATGGTGGGTGAGAATGGTTAGGTCAAGAAGAGTGTAGAAAGCTTCCATGAATTATCCTTTCCTTTTCTTTTGTTTTAAATCAAATTCAATAATAAAATATACAAATAAAACCATGGTGTGAGTCTTATATTGCCACCATTTTCTTTGTATAAACAACTATGAAAGATGATGTATGTATGTATGTATGTATACACATCCATATGTGCATGAAACTAGAAAGAAAGAAAAACATACATGCATGCATTCATCCATCCAACACAAGAAAGGATTTCTAGTGAGAAACTAATGGTTAAATGATAAATCAACACTTGATTTATCAATCCGGCCATATCACATACGACCCTAACCAAAAGCAAGCCGCCCAATCAATATACGGTATCCTATACGCGTATTTTAATCGGGTCCATGCGCATATCGCATACGCGCACCACAATGTTTCGCCTGGACTAGGTAATTCCATTGTGGGACTCTGAGACTCGTCAATACGCCGGCATGTAAGTCCATGCTATCTTTCCCGGTACTTTCGGGCTTGCGGAATTTGGTGAAAAACAATTTTCAAGAGGTGGTAACATGGACTCAAAACCGGATCTTTGTTAAACATCTAACTAACAACCTAAGTACGAGTTGTTAACTACTCGGTTAGGGGGTTATACCTTTCTTTCTTGAACTCCTTCGTCTTCAAGCCTCGATGGTTGTCCGAATCGGCTTCACCCCGTCGTCTCCTTGCGCCGAAGATCGATCCACCTGAAAGCTTCTACCTTTGGCTTCTTCTTCGGTCTTTGAAGAAACTAGTTCACTCGGTTTGCCAAACCTTGTGAACTAGAGTGAGTAGAGAAGAGTGTGTTGGGATTTTCTCTATGGTTCTTGGTTCTCAACACATGAGACAAGTGAACCATAGACTAAAGAAAGGGAGAGCAAGAGGAAGAAGATGAGAGCTCAAGAACACAAGAGAGAGAATGAAAATGATAGAATGAGAAAGACTTTTCTCACTTGGCTCTCATAATCCAAAACCATCATCACAAAAGTAGTAATCAAGTATTGTGTAAATGGTTTAAGTCAAAATGGCTATATCATTTCATGCACTCATATTACACAAGAGAACAAGCAAGTGAAAAGTCTTTGCCATGAAATGATAGCCATTGTCATCATGATGGTCAACTAGTCCAACCTAGTCAACCGGTCAACAAAGTCAACAAGTCAACAAAGTCAACCCCTCAACAAACATGTCACCACAATACTTAATTAATATTATTGTTAATCATATATCATATTCTCATTAGGGTTGAGCAAAAAGACAATAGTCAACAGTCAACGGTCAACAACCCTAATGAGAATCCTCTGCCTCTGTCTCTCCGTCAACTGTGCATACACACCCGCATCCGCGTTCCGAGGAACACGAATACAAACTGGATAAAACCAATCCCAATACGTACACTAGGATCTGGCTTAAATCAAAGCCCGCTAGTGTAAACTGTCCGGACACTAAACGTGCACAAGTGCACGGATGTGACTGAACCCTGTCGCAAAACCATGCGACCTGTCGCAAAACCATACGACCTCTACTCTTTTGCCTAAAGGTGAATAGCTTTCTGTGTGGGACTCTAAAGACTCGACACTACGCTGGCAGTGGGTTTAACCACAGACTGCAAGCGGCACTAGCTGTGCGTAACGGTCCCCAGGTAGATGCCGACAAGAAGACTGACGAGGTAAAACCCATCTGAACTCCTACTGAGCCTGAATGTGACAGTCTCCGTACAGTCCGGTCTGTTCGTCTGATACATCGCATGGCGGGCGTAGGGGGGCGGTAAACGTCAGTCCCCTAATAGCGGTATAAGTCGTGTCGGAGTGAAGCCCAATACACCCTGAGATAACACTGGAAGCCTACCAGTATATCCCGCTTGCCCTGGCCAGGGAGTACTCATGTAATGGCACTCCTAGACACAGCGCGATGTCAACCCCCAATACCGGGAGAGACGAATCCTGTCTAACCGTCACTGCCTCCAAGTGCTTCGGGACTGCACCCAACTACTACCTGTTTGCATGACTCCTTTGAGCCGTGGTTGGGTAGTAATCAAAGTACAGTGGGAACACTCTCGAGGCGAAGTGATAGTGTCAAGTCAGCGGACTAAGCTGTACTCATGTCACCTGGGAACTGATAACTGACGATAGGTATAATTCCAACCGGTCAGTTCTTGACGAGTCCTGTCCAGTGTACTCGTAACCTAACGAGCACCTGCATACTATCTCCAGTACGACGTACTGATGGCTGTGGGATAGACCATCTCCTACACTGGGATAAGAAGCGCATGCGCTAGTCTACTCCAGAGTATCGATGCCCTGTCTCGATAGTCCTGCGACTAGGGACCTGCATAAGGATGTGCTTATAGATTATCCAGCCCCACTAGTGTGACTGCCATCACAACGCTGGTAATCAAGCAAAGATCCTAAGAGCTCCACTAATGTGCATATGTGATATACTAAAATAAACACATATACACATTGAAGTAGAAACAAACCAAGTAGCATACTACTATTTTGAGCAAAATTGTATATACAAGGTGAATATCCCAAGCTTCCATTAAGTAATATACAAACTAATATGATGCAGTAATGGCCTCTAGGGCATATACACTAACAATCTCCCACTTGCACTAAGGCCATGTACTGGCGTATCGAAGACCTATCATCTCGATCAGCCGCTCGAACTGAGTCTGGGGCAAGGCCTTGGTGAATGGATCTGCAGTGTTATCTTCTGAAGCAACCCTCCGAACCTCGATCTCCTGGCGATCCACGATCTCCCTGATCAGGTGATACCGCCTCAAGATGTGTCTTGATCTCTGATGGGACCTGGGTTCCTTCGCTAAAGCTATAACCCCGTTGTTGTCGCAATACAGAGGTATCGGATTAACAATGGACGAAACCACCTGAAGTTCTTTCAAGAACTTCCTCATCCAGACAGCTTCTTTTGCGGCATCAGATGCAGCGATGTATTCCGCTTCCATCGTCGAGTCTGCAACGGTTTCCTGTTTGGAACTCTTCCAACACACCGCCCCTCCATTGAGGGTGAAGACAAAACCCGACATGGACATGGAATCATCCTTGTCACTCTGGAA
Organism: Agapanthus africanus; assembly: GCA_030015575.1. NCBI lineage: Eukaryota > Viridiplantae > Streptophyta > Magnoliopsida > Asparagales > Amaryllidaceae > Agapanthus > Agapanthus africanus. The sequence goes on along the minus strand of JASDDO010000240.1, from coordinate 32,252 downwards.
GCTGGAGTCAGCAAAGGCCTCGATCTGGAGGTCTTTTCCGCCATACACCAAGAACATCTCCTTAGTCCTTCTCAGGTACTTGAGAATGTTCTTTACCGCTATCCAGTGTTTCTCCCCAGGGTTTGACTGATACCGGCTTACCATACTCAGTGCATAAGCTACATCCGGTCTGGTACACAACATCGCATACATTATAGAGCCTACCGCAGAAGCGTAGGGTATAATAGACATGCGATCCCTTTCCAAATCAGTTTTGGGAGACATCTCTTTAGAGAGGGTGATCCCGTGACAAGCCGGTAGGTTACCGCGCTTGGAATCTTCCATACTGAATCTTTTCAGTATGGTGTCGATGTACCTGGACTGTGAAAGTCCAAATATCCTCTTGGATCTATCACGATGGATCCGGATCCCCAGGATGTATGAGGCATCACCCAGGTCTTTCATGGAGAACCTGTGTGACAAGAACCCCTTGACAGATTGTAGCATAGGAATGTCATTTCCTATTAAGAGAATGTCATCCACGTATAAAACGAGGAATACTACAGTTCTCTCTACAAATCTACTATAGATGCATGGTTCATCTGGATTTTTGATAAAGCCAAATTCCTTGACCGTCTCATCAAAACAGATGTTCCAACTCCGCGATGCCTGCTTTAGTCCATAGATGGACTTAAGCAACTTGCACACCTTTCCGCTGCTCCCACTCTGAATGAAACCCTCTGGTTGGTCCATATAGACACACTCCTCTAAATTTCCATTTAGAAAAGCAGTCTTTACGTCCATCTACCAGATCTCATAATCGTGGAAGGCAGCAATGGCAAGAAGGATCCGAATGGATTTCAGCATAGCCATTGGAGAAAAGGTTTCGTCATAGTCCAAACCAGGTCTTTGACGAAAACCCTTTGCAAAAAGTCTAGCTTTATAGGTCTCAACCCGTCCATCTACACTAATCTTCCTTTTGAAGATCCACTTGCATCCTACGGGTTTTACCCCGTCTGGAGCAATGTCCAACGTCCATACCTTGTTGGTGTACATGGACTCCATTTCGGTCCGCATTGCATCCAGCCATTTTACCGAGTCAACGCTCTGAACGGCCTGCTGGAAGCTAGTAGGCTCATCATAATCTATGATGCAATCCTCTCTATCCCCGTCTATGAGAAAACCGTAGTATCTCTCGGGCGGATGAGACGGCCTACTACTCCTACGGAGCGGCGTAGGAATGTCTTGTTCTTTTGAACCCTCTGGTTCCACTAAGCTTTCAGTAATAGTTCGTGGTTCTGGAATTTCTTCCAGTTCTACTGTGCTCCCACTTATCTGGTTTTCCAAAAACTCAGTTTCCAAGAAGTAGGCATGACGAGAAACAAAAACCTTTCGTTCCTCTTCGCAGTAGAAGAAATATCCCTTGGAGTTCTTTGGATATCCCACGAACTTGCACTGTACTGAGCGTGCCTCGAGCTTGTCCGCATGCTGCTTTTTAACAAAAGCTGGACTTCCGCAAGTCTTAATGTGATTAAGATAGGGTCTCTTCCCACACCACATCTCATATGGTGTAATAGGTACAGTCTTAGTGGGAACTCGGTTCAAAAGGTATGCGGCTGATTCTAGCGCATACCCCCAGAATAATCGCAGTAACTCAGCGTTACTCATCATGGACCGTACCATATCCAATAGGGTTCGGTTCCGTCTCTCCGATACACCGTTATGTTGCGGAGTGTATGGAGGAGTAAGCTGAGAGAGAATTCCGTTCTCTTTTAAAAAGTCCAGGAACTCGGCACTCAAGTATTCACCACCTCAATCCGATCTTAGGATCTTGATACTTTTGCCGGTTTGTTTTTCTACTTCATTCTTATATTCCTGGAATTTTCCAAAGGCTTCGGACTTATGTTTCATTAAGAAGACATAACCGTACCTTGAAAAGTCATTCGTGAAAGTAATGAAGTAAGAATAACCGCTTCGCGCATGTGTAGACATTGGACCGCACACGTCGCTGTGTACGAGTCCCAAGAGCTCGCTTGCCCTTACTCCGTGTCCAGTGAACGGAGTCTTTGTCATCTTTCCTTTGAGACAGGATTGACAAGTGACATACGATTGATATTCGAACGGATTCAAATATCCTTCTGTATATAACTTCGTCAACCTTCTCTCAATGATGTGACCCAGTTTACAATGCCATAAGAAAGTCTGATTTATTTCCGGAGACTTTCTTTTGTGTGTATTCTGGACATTGAAAATCTGTGGTTGGTTTAATACGTATATACCATTGCTTAATGTACCTGACCCAATCAGAACTTGATTAAGGTGAATGTTTACAACATTACTTACAAACGCAAATTCATAACCTTCTTTAGAAGTCAAAGATACAGAAATGATATTACAAGTTGCGTTGGGTACAAAATAGCAATTACGCAAAACCAAAACGTGTCCATCTGACAACGCCAGGTGATAGTCCCCCACGGCCTTAGCATCCATGCTAGCTCCGTTTGCAACTTTGAGGGTCATGTCACCTGCCTTCAAAACCCTACGGTTTCTCAACTCCTGCAAAGAATTACAGATATGAGATCCTGATCCGGTATCCAATACCCAGGAAGTAGAGTTTATTGAAAGACAGTTTTCAATAACATACACACCTGAAGCTGAAGCTGCAACCTGCTTCAATTCCAGTGTCCTGGCTTTCCAAGCCCTGCAATCATTCTTCCAGTGTCCTTTCTTATGACAATAGAAGCATTCTTCCTTATCCACAAGCTTTCCCACTTTCTTTGTTGCTTTTGTCTTTCTCTTCGTATCCACTTTACTAACACCGCCCCTTGGTTTGGCGGGGGCTTTCTTCTTCTTTCCCTTGGCTTTCGCCTTGGACCTAGAAGAGGAAGATCCTCCTACAAACAAAGTGGATGTTTCCCTACCTTTCTGTAGGGTGCCCTCTGCGCTCCTCAGCATGTTGAGGAGTTCTGAAAGTTCAACTTCCTTTTCTTGTAAGTTGAAGTTCAGTATGAACTCGGCGTAAGTGGAAGGAAGGGACTGGAGAATCAAGTCCGTATAGAGCTCATTCTCCAACGTGGTCCCAAGGTCCGCGAGCTCATCAATGTAACCAATCATCTTAAGCACGTGTTCCACTACCGATGATCCGACGGCCAATCTTGCCGAAAATAACTTCTTTGACACTTCGTATCTTGCGATACGAGATTGCTCTCCATACAGTTCTTTTGTATGAAGAAATATGGATTCCAGGTCCATATTCTCGTGCCTCCTCTGATGTTCATTGTCCATAGAGGCAAGCACGAGGCACTTGGCCTTCGCGTAGTCTAGTTCCCAGGTCTTACGGATTTCCTTATCCGCGACGCTGGTTTTGGGACCTGGGACAGGGGGAGCTTTGGTGGTAAGAAGATACCCCAGCTTGTCATAAGTGATTGCCATCTTGACATTCCTGAGCCAATCTTTGTAGTTTGGCCCTGTCAGTATGTTTTTTTCTAGAAGTAACTTAAGTCCAGTCATGTCGATTGGTCGCTGCAATTAGGAGAGAGAGAAGAAACACTCAGCATGATGCTCTTGCAAGTTTAGAATGGTTTTTAATTTGTCTAAACAGGATGGCTCCCACTGTTTCTCGAATCCCTCCTCAAACCAAAAAGGAAGAATTAGTCAGGATCAATCTCACCGGACAATACTTGCTTAACCGTTCAGCCAGGCCAGTGTTGGTACTTCGAGGGAGGTTTTCCAACGCTTTCGCGAAGTTCCTTAATTAAATAACCTCTTTTCCCTGGGGGCGTAGCCCCGCTAACACCTTTCTAGACACCTACTTGGTTTATAGCATTGATCGTTAAGTGAGAAATTTCCCGAGGAGTAGCATATACTCACAGTAGGATCGGGATCCAAATATCATCGCGTGACGAAACTGAAGAAATCCTACCAGAATCATCACACTCCAAATGGTATGCAACTCTAGCAAGTTTCAGTACTTATGAAACTCCCGATGTGGATTTTTTCCCCATGCTCTTATGACCTTGGCATGAGGTCAAAATGTCATAAGTCACATGTCAAGTTCTTCCCATCATTATCCAGGTTAATTTGAACCCACCCGTACCTACCCTTTGTAGCGTTTTGAAAATCGTTTCGGTGAAATTTCGGAAAATCGGTAAAATAAGGGTTTTTTTTGTAAAAAGTCAAAATACAAATATCTTATTATAAAAATTAAATATACATATTCTAGCTATGTAATTGCTAGTATTTGGTGTTTATTGAGCCACTGGTGAAATTTCAAATTTTCTGAAAAAAAAATATTTTATTATTATTTTAAACCGTCACTAATACATTTAATGAGGGAAAATTACAAATTGAAATGAGTTGAAACAAATTTTGTGCACCATAAAACATTAAATAACATTTTATCATGTGGTTTTTGAAATGAAATCGTTTGCCAAAACGGTTTAGAAAATATTGAAGAAAAAGGCTTATTTTGTGAAAATAAAAGGGATTTGGTGCATATTGAATTAGTGTTTGGTGTTCATTGCTTCACACACACACACACCACCTCCACCTCCCCCTTTTTTTGGCCAAAAATGGGCTTCCCCAATCCCCAAAGTTGTCCCCACTTAAAGAAAAAGTCAAAGAAAAGAAAATGGAATTAATAAAATGGGGCATGACTTTGTTGACTTGGAAATTGTATCATTCTTTCAACCCACATTCTCTCTCCCCTCTCCCCATCCCCTAGCCGAGCCCCCCTCTCCCCAAATCAGCAGCAGCCCTCCCCTTGTTCTCCCCTCTTTCACCACAAAAAAATTCCACAAAATGCCCAAAACTCAACACAAAAATCCCACAAAATCAAAATCCAATCTCTACCCATTTCTTCTTGACCTATTCTAGTGTGGATCATGGATCAAGAGAGCAATTTGGAGGCCAAGATTTTGGTGCTAGGTCTCTAATTTTGTGAGGTATAATCTTAGAATTTTGCATAAGTTATTGTTTGATTACTTCAATCTAGCTATTATGTGTTTAATTAGGAGTTAATTGTGGTTTTGATATTAAAGATTTAACTTTCAAGAAAGGGGTTTGAATGCAACTTAGGGTTTTAGGATGTGAGATTATGGTTGTGTGATATTTTTGACATATTAATGTTATGCTAAAACTAACCTAGTTGCTAGTTTACTAATTGATGCTTGAAATTGTTAAAATTGGAATTTTATGCAAACTAGGTTTTGGAAATTTATTGCAAATGTTAGACTAAAAATCTAATTAGGTTTTTCATGACTTCATTAACATTATTAACTGTAGTTTAATGCTTTAGATCATGAAAATCTAAGCTAGATTGTAGTTTGTGTATTTTTGCTATGAAATTGTTAAAATTTAGGTATTTTGTAAACTAGAATTTTAGGGTTTTTGGAATTTAATTATATTAAATTATGGGAATTATTTTTATGACTTATTTAAGATATTTAGTGAATATTGTGGCCGCTAGATTCGTTTATACCTCGAGTTTTGTACTAAAACGGTGATTTGTGCATGCTAGATTTTCAGAAAAATGACTTTTTAAGTGAAATTGGGGTTTTTGTGAATTTTAAGCTATTTTATATTATAATTAGTGCTTGTAATTGTACAAATGAGTGTGTTGTGAGCTTTCTCGATGGTTTGGCGTTTGTACGCCGACGTCGAGGGTTTTTGGGTCGATTTGTGAAGGCAACCATAGGTTTTGACCTATGTGGGATTCGTGTGTCATTTTGGTCATGAGTCGGATTTTAATACGATACGATGCGTTGTGATATGTAGGTACCCCCATGTGGACTTCGAGACGACAAGCAAGCGCGTGGCGACGTCGGCACCGGCTAGCGAGGACCAGGTGAGTAGATTTATATCTATGGGGAGAAGTCGGGTGGATGGCGTATAGCACCCCCGCAGTCCGTAGTGTAGCTCATATATATATGTTTATATAGGTGTCTTATGATACGAGAATGTTCATTCATGTTATGTTTATGTGTTCATGGAGTACCTTTGGGTTAGTTGCGAAACCCTATAGTAGTTGTTATACCCACATACGCACACACAGACTTGCATACTTTACTTTCTTGTGCGTAGATTGGGATGTGTATATATGTATATATGCGTGGGTATGGGACTATACATATGTATATTCATATACACATGCATGGATAATGAGGATGTACTTGGGATTTAAGATGAGTCGATGAGATTTGATTTGAGGCCGTGAGATCGGTGATATAGCAGGGTTCGTATTTGAGATACGACATGACGTTGTAACGGGTCTTGACATAGTGTTTCACACACGTGCATGCATACTTATGCGTATCAGTATTGTACAAGACGTAGATCAGTACCCCGATCATGATACTTGATAAAGAGGATACCAGGTGAATAGTATGATGGATGTGATATTGACCCGTACCCAGATTTAGGATGCCGTACGCCGGATTTACGTACGAGCTATATTGATGATTGATCCACACTCTTGACTTGGGATGTCTGATTGTAGATATAATATCGGATATGATATTATTGAGGCGGGATCACCGACTAATATATATATACAGGTATGTATATGGATCGACTCAGATGTTAGGCGGTTTCCTTACCTGTAGTCCAGCTTGTTAGCTTAGCCCTTTAGTTTAGTTTAGTTGTTAGATTAGATTCGATTATTACCTATTTCAAAAACTAACGAATCGTGGGTATTTTAAAAGGCAGCCCAAGGGATCCTACGGATATTTCAAAAGACGTATCTTTTCATAAAAAACACCATAGCCCCTATTTTCAAAACCCCATGATTCGTGTTATTTCAAAAGGCACCATTTGTAGGACTTATATTAGATTAATGCAGGTTAGTTACAGTTGCGTCTTGTATTCAGCTCCCGCTTATTATTGTGGTTCGCTTCGCATCGCATACTTATGTTATAATTTCTTATTGCAATGTTGATATCATATTGTTAGGACACCAGCACCATTACCGATGATGCGTATGTACCACGTACACTTACTTGCCGGCTCACACACATCTTCATCGGTAATTGCCATGTCACGTATACCTTAGAAAAGATTATTGCTTAACTTAGCTTGTTAGTTAGTACTTTGACATGATATTAGTGTACCTGCCTTATATGCCAGCTTAACATTGTAGTTATTACTTGCCACTTCATGCATACTGTTATTCATTGTTATGCCTATATTCATGGTTTTACATGCTATTGATGATTTGGATTCGGATTTCCATGAGATTTTCTGGATTTGGGGGGAAAACCGCAAAACTTATATAAACTGATTTCTCTTTTTTTAAATAAAAAGTGCGGTTTTTCCCATGATGTATGAGTCGTCCACCATGAGTTTGTTGATGAATTTCGAGACCCGATTCGAGGAGACGGATGAACCGTTTCGGGTACATGGTGGACCCGGTAAGGTACCCGGGGCAAGAAGCGCATGATGATGATGATGTGAGCCTGGCAGGGGAGCACTACCTACCGGTGATTTTACCCGACGCGTCGGATATCCGGAGGATACCGTCGTGGTCTTGAGATGGATGGTAGGGGCCGGTCTGGACTGACGGCGTCCTAGATATTGTGATTGAGACATTGAGATTTTAAGATATTGAGGTACAGAGACTGTGATACAGAGATATCGAGATATTGGGGTTACGTTTTGTGCCGATGCTAGGCACTGTTTTATGCTGATTTCATTTATGATATCTCATTTTAAAAATACAAAGGAAATCTCACTAGATTATGAAAACAGTTTCTTCATTTACATGTATTCTGTTTTCATGCATTCATACCTCATTCATATGATATATTGCTACCTGAGGCACTGACACGGGCACATGAGATTGCACTCGGGTTAGATATTTACCATAGCCTTGTTATAGGTTGCATGTTATAAATATAATTGAGGATTTATTATGATCATTGACCTAGGTTGCGTTATTTATGCGATTTTTTTCCGTAGATGTTTTTCTATTCACGAGTTGGCAACTCACCCCCGTTGTGCCCCAGTTTCTTTCAGGTTTGCCGTACAGGTTTCTTTACGGCTTGCGGGCATAGTTTCTTTCGGGTGATTTGCTAGTAGGTGGGTTTACTTGTATCGTACCCCCCATTATATAACTTGTATATTATTACTCTGTTGTATCTAGAAGTTCCATCAACCAAACATGTATTTACTTTGAGATAGAGACCAGTGATGTTATTCTTTCAACCTTAGAGTCGCGCGTTTTTTTCTTGTGGTTTTGAGTTTCCTTTTGAGTTTTTGATCCTCGCCGTTGGCGTTGTATATTGCTTGTGTGGTTGTGACCGTCGATTGACGAAGAGCTAGCTCACGCGTGGGGATGCCTTTTTTTTGATTTCGTATACTATTCATGTTGTATCCCGTTTGGGGGCCAGTGTTTACAAAGGAGACTCTGTCGAAATTTTCAGTAAATTTTTGATGTTTTTAAATACCCGCATAATTCGGCTTATGCTATTGAAACTACTTGCTTTAAGTTGGTTTTTCCTGCACTCTACTACTTTTCTTGGTTTGGATTTCTGGGTTTTCGGTTTACTTAGATTACGTACGCCTCGAGACGTTCGTAGTTTACGTGCCGGTCATGTTCCGTACTTTCGGGTCGTGACAAAGTTGGTATCAAAGCGTTAGGTTTTACCTTCGGAGCGTAGGTGACCCTTGGTTGATGGAATAGGTGACTAAAGTAGAGTGACGTACCGTGGGTATGTTCCGCGGCATACTTACGATACGCTACTCCACTTAAGAAGCCTCAGGATGTACATTTCTTTGTTCAGTATTATATTCATTCCTGATCTAGCCTCATCAGTACCAGTTTTGGTTTTGCTGCCATGATTACGGGCAGGGAGAGCTACAGCTAGAGTTGTGGTCAGCACGAGCTCGTCACGAACGAGGACTGACCAGGGCGAATTCCGGCGACACACGATTGCGGAGATGTGTCTTTTTACTGTGTTTCCGCGCCACGAGCATTTGGCGGATCGCCTTTTTGAGGTTACTCGGATGTGCTGATCGACACTAGAGGATTGAGCCAATGATAGAGGCCAGCCAGATTTTGATGACCATTGGTGTATTTCTTATTCATGATGGTCGAGGCACTGTTCAGCGTGCAGACGAGCGAGCCAGCTATTGCTGCGAACAACGAGATATCGCCCCAGATGTTGGAGCTATTGCGGTACTAGTTGTACTAAGAGATGATAGAAGGTCGCTAGTCACCCGAGGATGAATGACTAGGACATGTGGTTTTTTCGCCTACCCCGATACGAGGTCATCAGATAGATTGATTCCAGCTAGAGACGACTTCACGCGGAGACGTTGAGAGTCGACAGAGATGATCGAATGTCAGAAACCTATTATTCCAAGTTTAAAGTAGTCGGAAAGACATGCAGGCAATTCTATGGTCTCTCTAGAAGAATGAAACCCGAACTCGACTTAATGACTGTGTGAAAGCCTTTGAACCTTAGGGTTTGCGGCAGTTCCACGGCGCCATTAGTGAGGCTTGGGTTTGCCCTTCTACGGCTGGACCACCGATGCTGTGGTATGTACTCGATACTATTAAACTGTGCCCAAGATGTTGAGCCCTTGGGGGATTATGAGGTTTTGACAATCGATTGGATGGTTCAACTTAATTCGGATGCTAGGTGGTGGGATGCATTTCTTGGGAGACTCCCGATACGAGGATAGCCGTTGGAGCTCAGTCCATGCAGCCGCGACGAGACGAGTCCAAAGCAGACGACATTAGAGAAAAGTGAAGTAAGATGTTCGTACCAGATCTAGATGAGATGACGTTCCACTCCGCCGACATCAGAGATGCGATGCGCATGCCGAGGCATGGTACTTGGATTTACCTTCCAGAAGGAGTCGCGATGAGTATGCAGTCGTTCCAGAGCAAGATGCAGATATAGGAAAGGACGATGACTTCCGGACAGTTGGCAGAGACGAGACATGGAAGAGACCGTGAGCAGGATTCCTTCCAGGACACTGCTGCAATGATACTTGCACCTAGGATCAGAGGTGTCACGTACATTCAGAGAGCCAGAGGCCGACGCCAGTGATATGCTGTCTTACGAGTGGTCGCGATGATTGACCGAGAGATGACCAGAGAAGTGCCAGAACGGAATCATCCCCGTTAGCACACCTGACAGGGCCGATGAGCCGATGGACCGAGAGATTGGTAATTCACAGTGAAGACCTTGACCCAGGAGTGGTCATTGTTACGCACACCAGCAGGCCAGAGTTCATGATCATCGACGAGACGTCCCACTAGTGACCGCGACAGTTGGCCCGAGATTCATAGAGGATGCGCTTGAGCGGTACTATTCCGCCATTATTGATTTCGATGTTTTGGGTGATTTATTTGCATGATTTGATTTTGATGATTGAGGATTTACGATCTTTGCACAGTGTTGCACTTGATATCGTTTTCGTGCTTTGGTTTCACATGTTTGTGATTTTACGATTTTAGATATTTGAGTTGATTTTGTGCGTATGCACGCACACGATTTGGTTCCTGCACTCTGTATAGTTTATATATGCTTGCAGTGTAGTGATACGCCTTTTGTGCACTTAGATGCATTGGACTTCGATTTCGATTGTGATACTCGATATTTGTTTTGTGCACCTTGTGCACCTGATTTGATTTTGTGCATGTTCGGCGCTTGATATTGGATTTCATGATTTCATGTATGATGGATGCCCCTGGTTTTGGGTTTTCTCGCATGTTGAGCGCATGTCTTGAGATGCGATTTTGGTGCACACCAGATGCACTAAATCGAGATTTTTTTTTTCGTGCATGTCAGATGCACCTGATTTGGCAGTCAGGCACACACGTTGCCTACGACAGATGCTTTGTGCACACCCGATGCACTTAGATCTTATTTCTGTGCACTTGTATGGCACGTATATGGATTTTTATTTGTCGTGCGCACCAGACGCACATAGTATTCATACGCGTATTTTGGGATTGATTTCTTATAGAGCAGTACGTTTTTTTTATGATAATTGCGATGTGTTTTCGTACTAAGCAGGACTAGTCAGAGGACAGTACCTGAATGTATTTTGCATGCATTGATAGCTATTGAAGGGAATTCCAAAAAGCGAGCTATAGTCTCAGTATTTACCTACGTGTCTGATACGACACGAAACGTTTAAAACAAGGAAACCCTTCTAAATTGTTTCACAAAACGGCGGAACGTACATTTCAAACAAAAGGTATATATGTATACGATTATTTCCTTATGATAGACGTCCGCCACTGTGCAGTGTTATGCGCATTGCACAGCGACTTTAAGAGATTTGACATGCATTTCCTTCAGATATTTACATACATAGATTTGATATTTACGTGTATAGTTTCGAGTTATATCATATTGGTTTTGTATTGGATTTGTCATTTGTGTCTTTACCATGATTCCGATGATTGTGGGATGCTTGACGGAGTTTTTATTTTGAGTTATATGCTCATTTTTCATGCGCATGCGCTGCGCTACGATTTGTTTGATGTATTTATGATTTCGGAGCCCCGACAACTTGATGGTTTTGGTTAGATATTTTTTTGTATTTGGGGGGAGTTTGAATTTAAATTCGGGGACCGAATTTCTTTAAGGGGGGAAGATTGTAGCGTTTTGAAAATCGTTTCGGTGAAATTTCGGAAAATCGGTGAAATAAGGGTTTTTTTTTGTAAAAAGTCAAAATACAAATATCTTATTATAAAAATTAAATATACATATTCTAGCTATGTAATTGCTAGTATTTGGTTTTTATTGAGCCACTCGTGAAATTTCAAATTTTCTGAAAAAAATTTATTTTATTATTATTTTAAGCCGTCACTAATACATTTAACTAGGGAAAATTACAAATTGGAATGAGTTGAAACAAATTTTGTGCTTCATAAAACATTAAATAAAATTTTATCATGTGGTTTTTGAAACGAAATCGTTTGCCAAAACGGTTTAGAAAATATTGAAGAAAAAGGCTTATTTTGTGAAAATAAAAGGGATTTGGTGCATATTGAATTGGTGTTTGGTGTTCATTGCTTCACACACACAAACACCACCTCCACCTCCCCCTTTTTCTGGCTGAAAATGGGCTTCCCCAATCCCCAAAGTTGTCCCCAGTTAAAGAAAATGTCAAAGAAAAGAAAATGGAATTAATAAAATGGGGCATGACTTTGTTGACTTGGAAATTGTATCATTCTTTCAACCCACATTCTCTGTCCCATCTCCCCATCCCCTAGCCGAGCCCCCCCCCTCTCCCCAAATCAGCAGCAGCCCTCCCCTTGTTCTCCCCTCTTTCACCACAAAAAAATTCCACAAAATGCCCAAAAATCAACACAAAAATCCCACAAAATCAAAATCCAATCTCTACCCATTTCTTCTTGAGCTATTCTAGTGTGGATCATGGATCAAGAGAGCAATTTGGAGGCCAAGATTTTGGTGCTAGGTCTCTAATTTTGTGAGGTATAATCTTAGCATTTTGCATAAGTTATTGTTTGATTACTTCAATCTAGCTATTATGTGTTTAATTAGGAGTTAATTGTGGTTTTGATATTAAAGATTTTACTTTCAAGAAAGGGTTTTGAATGCAACTTAGGGTTTTATGATGTGAGATTATGGTTGTGTGATATTTTTGACATATTAATGTTATGCTAAAACTAACATAGTTGCTAGTTTACTAATTGATGCTTGAAATTGTTAAAATTGGAATTTTATGCAAACTAGGTTTTGGAAATTTATTGCAAATGTTAGACTAAAAATCTAATTAGGTTTTTCATGACTTCATTAACATTATTAAGTGTAGTTTAATGCTTTAGATCATGAAAATCTAAGCTAGATTGTAGTTTGTGCATTTTTGCTATGAAATTGTTAAAATTTAGGTATTTTGTAAACTAGAATTTTAGGGTTTTTGGAATTTAATGAGATTAAATTATGGGAATTGTTTATATGACTTATTTAAGATATTTAGTGAATATTGTGGCCGCTAGATTCGTTTATACATCGAGTTTTGTACTAAAACGGTGATATGTTCTTGCTAGATTTTCGGGAAAATGACTTTTTAAGTGAAATTGGGGTTTTTGTGAATTTTAAGCTATTTTATATTATAATTAGTGCTTGTAATTGTACAAATTAGTGTGTTGGAAGCTTTCTCGATGGTTTGGCGTTTGTACGCCGACGTCGAGGGTTTTTGAGTCGATTTGTGAAGGCAACCATAGGTTTTGACCTATGTGGGATTCGTGTGTCATTTTGGTCATGAGACGGATTTTAATACGATACGATGCGTTGTGATATGTAGGTACCCCCATGTGGACTTCGAGACGACAAGCAAGCGCGTGGCGACGTCGGCACCGGCTAGCGAGGACCAGGTGAGTAGATTTATATCTACGGGGAGAAGTCGGGTGGATGGCGTATAGCACCCCCGCAGTCCGTATGGTAGCTCATATATATATGTTTATATAGGTGTCTTATGATATGAGAATGTTCATTCATGTTATGTTTATGTGTTCATGGAGTACCTTTGGGTTAGTTGCGAAACCCTAGAGTAGTTGTTATACCCACATACGCACACACAGACTTGCATACTTTACTTTCTTGTGCGTAGATTGGGATGTGTATATATGTATATATGCGTGTGTATAGGACTATGCATATGTACATTCATATACACATGCATGGATAATGAGGATGTACTTGGGATTTAAGATGAGTCGATGAGATTTGATTTGAGGCCGTGAGATCGGTGATATAGCAGGGTTCGTATTTGAGATACGACATAACGTTGTAACGGGTCTTGACGTAGTGTTTCACACACGTGCATGCATACTTAGGCGGTATCATTATTGTACTAGATGTAGATCAGTACCCCGATCATGATACTTGATAAAGAGGATACCAGGTGAATAGTATGATGGATGTGATATTGACCCGTACCCAGATTTGGGATGCCGTACGCCGGATTTACGTACGAGCTATATTGATGATTGATCCGCACTCTTGACTTGGAATGTCTGATTGTAGATATAATATCGGATATGATATTATTGAGGCGGGATCACCGACTAATATATATATACAGGTATGTATATGGATCGACTCAGATGTTAGGCGGTTTCCTTACCTGTAGTCCAGCTTGTTAGCTTAGCCCTTTAGTTTAGTTTAGTTGTTAGATTTGATTCGATTCTTACCTATTTCAAAAACTAACGAATCGTGGGTATTTTAAAAGACAGCCCAAGGGATCCGACGGATATTTCAAAAGACGTATCTTTTCATAAAAACACCATAGCCCCTATTTTCAAAACCCCATGATTCGTGTTATTTCATAAGGCACCATTTGTAGGACTTATATTAGATTAATGCAGGTTAGTTACAGTTGCGTCTTGTATTCAGCTCCCGCTTATTATTGTGGTTCGCTTCGCATCGCGTACTTATGTTATAATTTCTTATTGCAATATTGATATCATATTTTTAGGACACCAGCACCATTACCGATGATGCGTATGTACCACGTACACTTACTTGCCGGCTCACACACATCTTCATCGGTAATTGCCATGTCACGTAAACCTTAGAAAAGATTATTGCTTGACTTAGCTTGTTAGTTAGTACTTTGACATGATATTAGTGTACCTGCCTTATTGCCAGCTTAACATTGTAGTTATTACTTGCCACTTCATGCATACTGTTATTCATTGTTATGCCTATATTCATGGTTTTACATGCTATTGATGATTTGGATTAGGATTTCCATTAGATTTTCTGGATTTGGGGGGAAAACCGCAAAACTTATATAAACTGATTTCTCTTTTTTTAAATAAAAAGTGCGGTTTTTCCCATGATGTATGAGTCGTCCACCATGAGTTTGCTGATGAATTTCGAGACCCGATTCGAGGAGACGGATGAGCCGTTTCGGGTACATGGTAGACCCGGTAAGGTACCCCGGGGCAAGAAGTGCGTGATGATGACGATGTGAGCCTGGCAGGGGAGCACTACCTACCGGTGATTTTACCCGACGCGTCGGATATCCGGAGGATACCGTCGTGGTCTTGAGATGGATGGTAGGGGCCGGTCTGGACTGACGGCGCCCTAGATATTGTGATTGAGATATTGAGATTTTGAGATATTGAGGTACAGAGACTGTGATACAGAGATATCGAGATATTGGGGTTACGTTTTGTGCCGATGCTAGGAACTGTTTTATGCTGATTTCATTTATGATATCTCATTTTAAAAATACAAAGGAAATCTCACTAGATTATGAAAACAGTTTCTTCATTTACATGTATTCTGTTTTCATGCATTCATACCTCATTCATATGATATATTGCTACCTGAGGCACTGACACGGGCACAGGAGATTACACTCGGGTTAGATATTTACCCTAGCCTTGTTATAGCTTGCATGTTATATATATAATTGAGGATTTATTATGATCATTGACCTAGGTTGCGTTATTTATGCGATTTTTTTCCGTAGATGTTTTTCTATTCACGAGTTGGCAACTCACCCCCGTTGTGCCCCAGTTTCTTTCAGGTTTTCCTTACAGGTTTCTTTACGGCTTGCGGGCATAGTCTCTTTCGGGTGATTTGCTAGTAGGTGGGTTTAATTGTATCGTACCCCCCATTATATAACTTGTATATTATTACTCTGTTGTATCTAGAAGTTCCATCAACCAAACATGTATTTACTTTGAGATAGAGACCAGTGATGTTATTCTTTCTACCTTAGAGTCGCGCGTTTTTTTCTTGTGGTTTTCAGTTTCCTTTTGAGTTTTTGATCCTCGCCATTGGCGTTGTATATTGCTTGTGTGGTTGTGACCGTCGATTGACGAAGAGCTAGCTCCAGCATGGGGATGCCTTTTTTTTGATTTCGTATACTATTCATGTTGTATCCCGTTTGGGGGCCAGTATTTACAAAGGAGACTCTGCCGAAATTTTCAGTAAATTTTTGATGTTTTTAAAAACCCGCATAATTCGGCTTATGCTATTGAAACTACTTGCTTTAAGTTGGTTTTTCCTGCACTCTACTACTTTTCTTGGTTTGGATTTCTGGGTTTTCGGTTTACTTAGATTACGTACGCCTCGAGACGTTCGTAGTTTAGGTGCCGGTCATGTTCCGTACTTTCGGGTCGTGACACCCTTGACATAGGCCAAAATGGCAGTACGGCTGTCCCAAACCAACGCATTCTATCTATGCAACAGATAAATATCCGGCAGCTACCAATCACTATGCCTTGGCGTGAGGTCAAAATACATAGCTTGAATACTACCGAATATTTAACTGAAATGATGGAGGGCTACGAATGGTTTTGGCTAAACCGTGAACGTAGTGAACTTGATATAATCGATGGAACGAGATAGCTTTTAAAAGGAGTGGCTCAAGCTCCGCATTTAAAAGTTGGTTTTGAAAAGAACCGAGTGGTTTTTCGAAAGTGTTCCAACGACTTTAACTTGGTTTATTTTCTTGCATTAGTTCATTTAATGCGTGATATTCTTGCATTAGTTCTTTTAATGCGTCCCATCATTTAATCCTACCATTGCAGAAAACAACCAAAATATGACGTACGCTTATGCCATTCGCATTCGCCACGGGGCCCCGTCATTACCCGTTAGGTAACTTAACTAACGACAGAGCGGGGGCCGGGCTAGCGCGGCTGTAAAACATAAGCAACGCCTAAATAATATCATATATAGATATACTGCAATGATAGCCATTTCAGATCACAGATGAACACATTGGATATACTAGGAATCCGCAATTCGTACGAGCCTGTAACGAAAAGCAGATTACACGGTCGCGGTGAATAGCCAATACCCCACCCAAGACCCCTACGGGTGCGGCAAACTACCCGCCAAGTACCCGAAGCGAAGCAACCTCCCTCATCTCCGTGAGTAGGCCACTCGGCACTTCGGCATACCCGGTAGTTTGTGCACCCCCTCCATGGGTCTATCCTAGGAGCAAAAACAGTAAAAAGAAATTATACAATGACGGCAACAACCCCGACCTGGTTGTGCGGCCATACAAATAATTATTACATCAATTTACAAATTTACATGAATTGAAAGAAAAGAAAACTCTCGTCTCACAACCCCCCGGCTATTCACCGCGACAATCCAATGAATTCATATACACATTCCAATAACATCACAGATCACAGATTTGTATAACACCCACTAATCGACATATAGCGATTAGTAGACGTTCAATACAAATATCACATCACAGAAAAAACCCGTCAGCTTAAGTCTTTTAGAAGTTCGATCAAAAATACGGATTTTCAGGCCCCAAACACAAAATTTTCGTTCTGGAAAATCTGGGCAGAAAATACATATTCCAAAAATCCCAAAACAACCCCAGAATAACACTGCACAAAATTTGGACCTCGGCCGAGTCAACTCGGCCGCGGAACCGCGGCGGGAGCACGCTCCCGCCGCGTTTCCGCGACGCTTTGACCGGTTCGTGGGACCAAATTTCATGGGTGTCTAATAAAAACCCTAAGCCGATTTTTAAGATGAAATTTATCAATTTTACTGAACTTTAAAAATCGACAGCAACTTTGAATTTTCGGGTTTATTTCGGGACTTTTTCTCCGATCGAATTTCTAGCTACTATGCTAACATGTTAGATAGAGTTTAACTAGTCTCTGATACCACTGAACTCCATGCTACCTCTCCCGGTACATTTGGGCATGCGGAATTTGGTGAAAAACAATTTTCTAGAGGTGGTAACATGGACTCAAAACCGGATCTTTGTTAAACATCTAACTAACAACCTAAGTAGGAGTTGTTAACTACTCGGTTAGGGGGTTATACCTTTCTTTCTTGAACTCCTTCGTCTTCAAGCCTCGATGGTTGTCCGGATCGGCTTCACCCCGTCGTCTCCTTGCGCCGAAGATCGATCCACCTGAAAGCTTCTACCTTTGGCTTCTTCTTCGGTCTTTGAAGAAACTAGTTCACTCGGTTTGCCAAACCTTGTGAACTAGAGTGAGTAGAGAAGAGTGTGATGGGATTTTCTCTATGGTTCTTGGTTCTCAACACATGAGACAAGTGAACCATAGACTAAAGAGAGGGAGAGCAAGAGGTAGAAGATGAGAGCTCAAGAACACAAGAGAGAGAATGAAAATGATAGAATGAGAAAGACTTTTCTCACTTGGCTCTCATAATCCAAAACCATCATCACAAAAATAGTAATCAAGTATTGTGTAAATGGTTTAATTCAAAATGGCTATATCATTTCATGCACTCATATTACACAAGAGAACAAGCAAGTGAAAAGTCTTTGCCATGAAATGATAGCCATTGTCATCATGATGGTCAACTAGTCCAACCTAGTCAACCGGTCAACAAAGTCAACAAGTCAACAAAGTCAACCCCTCAACAACCATTTCACCACAATACTTAATTAATATTATTGTTAATCATATATCATATTCTCATTAAGGTTGAGCAAAAAGTCAATAGTCAACAGTCAACCGTCAACAACCCTAATGAGAATCTTCTGCCTCTGTCTCTCCGTCAAGTGTGCATACTCACCCGCATCCGCGTTCCAAGGAACACGAATACAAACTGGATAAAACCAATCCCAATACATACACTGGGATCTGGCTTAAACCAAAGCCCGCTAGTGTAAACTGTCCGGACACTAAACGTGCACAAGTGCATGGATGTGACTGAACCCTGTCGCAAAACCATGCGACCTGTCGCAAAACCATGCGACCTCTACTCTTTTGCCTAAAGATGAATAGCTTTCTGTGTGGGACTCTAAAGACTCGACACTACGCTGGCAGTGGGTTTAACCACAGACCGCAAGCGGCACTAGCTGTGCGTAACGTCCCCTAGGTAGATGCCGACAAGAAGACTGACGAGGTGAAACCCATCTGAACTCCTACTGAGCCTGAATGTGACAGTCTCCGTACAGTCCGGTCTGTTCGTCTGATACATCGCATGGCAGGCCTAGGGGGCGGTAAACGTCAGTCCCCTAATAGCGGTACAAGTCGTGTCGGAGTGAAGCCCAATACACCCTGAAATAACACTGGAAGCCTACCAGTATATCCCGCTTGCCCTGGACAGGGACTACTCGTGTAATGGCTCTCCTAGACACAGCGCGATGTCAACCCCCAATACCGGGAGAGACGAATCCTGTCTAACCGTCACTGCCTCCAAGTGCTTCGGGACTGCACCCAACTACTACCTTTTTGCACGATTCCTTTGAGCCGTGGTAGGGTAGTAATCAAAGTACAGTGGGAATACACTCGAGGCGAAGTGATAGTGTCAAGTCAGCGGACTAAGCTGTACTCATGTCACCTGGGAACTGATAACTGACGATAGGTATAATACCAACCGGTCAGTTCCCGACGTGTCCTGTCCAGTGTACTCGTAACCTAACGAGCACCCGCATACTATCTCCAATACGACGTACTGATGGCTGTGGGACAGACCATCTCCCACACTGGGATGATAAGCGCATGCGCTAGTCTACTCCGGAGTATCGATGCCCTGTCTCGATAGTCCTGCGACTAGGGACCTGCATAAGGATGTGCTTATAGATTACCCAGCCCCACTAGTGTGACTGCCATCACAACGCTGGTAATCAAGCAAAGATCCTAAGGGCTCCACTAATGTGCATAGGTGATATACTAAAATAAACACATGTACACATTGAAGTAGAAACAAACCAAGTAGCATACTACTATTTTGAGCAAGATTGTATATACAAGGTGAATATCCCAAGCTTCCATTAAGTAATATACAAACTAGCATGATACAGTAATGGCCTCTAGGGCATATACACTAACACGGCAGTGGGTGATGATCATATCAAGCACCCTCAAGCCGCAAGCGGTCAGCTAAACGTAACAGCCACCCAGGTATTGAGCGATAATAAGAGAACAAGCGAACCTGCTACAACTCCCGTCGAGCCGATCGGCAACACTTCCCGTACAGTCCGGTCTCCTCGTCTCATATGTCGCATATCAAGTCTAGGGGTGGTAAACGTCAGACCCTAATAACCGATAAGTCGTGCCGATGTGAGGCTCATAAGGGGTCGAGAAACTACTGGTAACACTTACCAGCAAATCTCTGAATCAGCCCTGGCCAGGGACTTCCCTGTTACGGCCAATCGAGCACAGTACAACATCAACCCCCAATACCGGGAGAGACGAAACCCCTCCTATCGCTCATTGCCTCCATGTGACTCGAGACTGTACCCAAAAACCACCGTTTTGCAAGCCCTCATGGACGTGGTAAAATGGAGATCAACACACAGTGGGAATCATACAAGACTCTATGACGATCTTGGGTCTACAGACTAACCTGTACAAGTGTCACCTGAGAACTGCCATCTGACGTGAGGTATAATACCATCTGGGAGTTCTCGACGAGTCCGTCCAGTGTACCCAGTCTCCACTGAGCACCCGTATACCATCTCTGATGTCAAACACCAATGGATATGGGATCATCCATCGCCCATCTCATGGGTCGAGAAGCGTATACGCTAGTCTACACTGGTATATTGATGCCCCGTCTCCATACACCCACGACTAGGGACCTTGAAATATGTACTTATGGACTACCATGTCCCCACTAGTATGATCCGCATCATAGTCCAGGTAGTCAAGTACACATCTTAAGGGCTTTACCAACATGTAACTCTAAGACAGTATATAGAGACAAGTATACATGTTAAGATAAAGTGCAACCAGATAGCATACTATCATATCGAGCAAGAAAGTCATCTCTATATATGTCCAAGCATCCAATATAATATACATCATCTCTACAATACTGGCCTCTAGGGCATACATACAACTAACAATCTCCCACTTGCACTAGGGCCAGCTACTGTAGTATCGCATACCGAGCATCCCGAAGAATCTCTCAAACTGTGTCTGGGGAATGGCCTTCGTGAGTGGATCCGCTGTGTTATTCTTCGTGTCAACCCTCCTAACCTCGATCTCCCGGCGATCAACTATCTCCCGGATCAGGTGATACCGCCTCAGAATATGCCTGGATCGCTGATGGGACCTGGGTTCCTTGGCCAAAGCCACCGCTCCATTGTTATCACAATACAAAGGTATTGGATGCTCAATGGATGGAACCACTCCAAGTTCAGTAATGAACTTCTTGATCCAGACAGCCTCTTTGGAAGCATCGTTGGCAGCGATGTATTCAGCCTCCATCGTCAAGTCTGCCACGGTTTCCTGCTTGGAGCTCTTCCAGCTAACCGCCCCTCCGTATAGGATAAAGACTAATCCCGACTGCGACTTAGAGTCGTCCTTATCACTCTGGAAGCTCGAATCGGTAAAGGACTCCACTTGGAGTTCTCCGTTACCATACACCAAGAGCATCTCTTTAGTCCTTCGTAAGTACTTGAGAATGCTCTTCACAGCTGTCCAGTGACTCTCCAGGATCAGCTTGATACCTGCTCACTACACTTAGTGAGTATGCTACATCGGGTCCGGTACATAGCATCGCGTACATGATAGAGCCTACAGCCGAAGCATAGGGTATCCCTTGCATGCGAGCTCTCTCCAAATCAGTCTTGGGAGACATCTCTTTGGAGAGAGTGACTCCAGAGATCGTGGGTAAGTTCCCACGCTTGGATTCTTCCATACTAAACCTTTTTAGTATGGTGTCAATGTACCTGGATTGGGACAATCCCAATATCCGTTTGGAACTATCTTTATAGATCCTGATTCCTAATATGCAAGAGGCATCATCAAGATCTTTCATTGAGAATCTTTGTGATAAGAAGAGCTTGACCGATTGCAACATAGGAATGTCATTTCCTATCAAGAGTATGTCGTCCACGTACAATACGAGGAAGACAACCTTACTCTCTGCCACCTTCTTGTAGATACAAGGTTCATCTGGGTTTTTGACGAAATCAAACTCTTTGATAACGATGTCAAAGCAGATGATCCAACTCCGCGATGCTTGCTTTAATCCATAAATGGATTTAAGCAGCTTGCATACCTTCCCGCTGCTCCCACTATCTACGAAGCCCTCTGGCTGAGTCATGTACACGCACACTTCTAAGTCACCATTTAGAAAGGTGGTCTTAACATCCATTTGCCAGATTTCGTAGTCATGATATGCAGCGATGGCAAGGATGATCCAGATGGATTTGAGCATAGCTACTGGAGAAAAGGTTTCATCATAGTCCACACCTGGTCTTTGATGAAAACCCTTTGCAACAAGTCTAGCTTTGAAAGTCTCCACTTTCCCATCTACACCAAGTTTTTTCTTGAAGATCCACTTGCTCCCAATGGGTTTTACCCCTTCAGGAGCAACTTCCAAAGTCCATACTTTGTTGGTGTACATGGATTCCATCTCGGACCGCATTGCATCCAGCCATTTCACTGAGTCTCTACTCTTGATGGCCTGCTCGAAACTAGTTGGGTCATCATCCTCCATGATGCAATCTTCGCTTCCACCGTCAATGAGAAAACCGTAGTATCTCTCAGGTGGACGAGAAACCCTTCTAGATCGGCGGAGAGGCTGGGGTTCGTCGGGCACTACTGAATCCTCTGGTTCTACTAAATCATTAGTTGTAGTTTGTGGTGCTGGAACCTCTTCCAGCTCTACCTCATTGCCACTAATTTCTTTTGCAAGAAATTCCCTTTCCAAAAAGGTGGCATGTTGAGCAATAAACACTCTTTTTTCCTCAGCTTGGTAGAAAAAATATCCTTGAGAATTCTTTGGATATCCCACAAACGTGCAAAGAACTGATCGTGCCTCGAGTTTGTCCGGATTTTGCTTTTTGACATAGGCCGGACAACCCCATATCTTAATTCGTTTAAAATATGGTCTCTTCCCACTCCATATCTCATATGGTGTGGTAGGTACAGATTTAGACGGAACCAGATTCAATAGGTATATGGCTGTCTAAAGCGCATATCCCCAAAAGGAAATAGGTAACTCAGCATTGCTCATCATTGAACGCACCATATCTAATAGGGTGCGATTCCTTCGTTCCGATACACCGTTGTGCTGTGATGTATAAGGAGGAGTAAGCTGAGAGAGAATCCCATTCTCTTTTAGATAATTCACGAATTCAATGCTTAAGTATTCACCTCCTCGATCAGATCGAAGAATCTTAATACTTTTGCCCATTTGGTTCTCTACCTCGTGCTTATATTCTTTGAATTTCTCAAAAGCTTCAGACTTGTGTTTCAACAGGAACACATGCCCGTATCTAGAGAGATCGTCAGTGAATGTAATGAAGTAGGAAGAACCATTTCTGGCGTGTGTAGACATAGGACCGCATACATCACTATGCACCAGTCCTAAGAGTTCAGTACCTCTTTCTCCGTGTCCACTAAACGGAGTTTTGGTCATTTTTCCTTTGAGACATGAATGGCAAGTGTCATAAGATGATAATTCGAATGAATTCAAATATCCATTCTTATGTAACTTAGCCAGCCGTGTCTCATTGATATGGCCAAGTCTACAGTGCAACAAGAAGGATTCGTTCATTTCTGAGCTTTTCCTCTTGTGTGTGTTTTGTATATTGAGGACTGTATTTTGATTGAGAATGAATATGCCATTATGTAACGACCCTGATGCAATCAACTTTTGATCTAGGAATATGTTCATAACATTATCCTTTACTACAAAATTATATCCTTCTTTACTTAATAAAGAAACTGATATAATGTTGCACATCATGTTCGGTATATAATAGCACTTATTCAGGACTAGTGTATCACCATTTGGTAATACCAGGTGATATATGCCAATTGCTTTGGCTGCAACATTTGCCCCATTCCCTACTTGAATGGAATGATCACCTTTTCCCAGTTCTCTACCTTTCCGTAGCCCATGTAACTGCTTACATATGTGGGATCCTGATCCGGTATCTAATACTCAGGACGTAGGGTGAACTGAAAAACAGTTCTCAATAACAAACACAACCGAAGAAGGTGCATCATCATGCATGTTCTCCGTTTAGGCGGCGTGAGAATCCAGATATTCTCCTGTTTCCTGTTCAGTCTTATAACACTTACAAGATAGAACGGGTCCAACGTTCCTATGCACAGTATAACATGCGGGTTCGGTCAATACATCCATATTATTATCTTTATTAGGGCATGACATGGTCGCTACCTGGAGAGAGAGAGAAGAAAACACTTTAGCGTATGCTCTTGCAAGATCAGATTGGTTATTATTTTATCTAATCAGGATGGCTCCCACTGGTTTTTATCAAATCTTCCTTCAAACCCTAAAAGGAAAGACTAGCCGGGATTAATTACACCCTACAACTTCGTCGATCTTTCAGCCAGGCCAGTGTCGGTACTTTGAGGGAGGTTTCCCGTGCTTTCGCACGGACCGAATTAAAGTAAACCTCGTTTTCCCAAAGGCGTAACCCCGTTGACACCTTTCTAGACACCTACTTGATCGGCTAATTGTCCTGTGTAAAACTCTCCAAGGAGTAACAATTACTCGCAGTGGGTATCGGGATCCAACTATCTCATAGAAGGTATGCAATCTCATTGCAAATTTGAACACTTGAAATTCCCGATAATGCTTTTGCCCCTAGCGATCTATGACCTTGACTAAGTCAACAAACCATAAATCGCAAGTCAAGTTCAAGCCGTACATTTCTCGATTGAATTAAACCCACCCGTACGACCCTTGACTGAGTCAACAAGGCCGTGCGAATGCCCTAATCCAATCACATCTCATGTTGTAACAGATAAACATTATTTAGCTACCGTACACTACGCCTTGACTAAGTCAACAAACATAGCACGAATACTACATAATATCTATCTGAAATGACGGAGGGCTACGAAGGTTTTTTTTTCAGAAAAAAACCATGAGCGTAATGAACTTGATATCGTTGTAGAATCTAGTGAATTTTGAAATGGAGTGATTTTGAGGCTTTTATTAGTTTTGCTAAAGAGGTCACTCCCGGTGAAGGGATCTCGGCTCTTTCCTCATCGAATAAGGTGCGGGATATATCATATATATCACTGTGCAAAGCAAAACTCCAAAAGCAGTCAAAAGTCATACCGAGTGTTGTAGCATCTTCCAGTTTCGCTAAAGGGGTCACTCCCGGTGAAGGGATCTCGGCCCTTTCCTCATCGAATAAGGTGCAGGGTATATCATATATACCGCTATGTAAAGCAAAACTGTAGCTACCCCCTTTTTTTAATTAAAAATTTGATTCTACAACATCTTTTAGGTTTCTTTTCTTTCATTAATCACATTAATGAAGTCCCATCATTTAAGTCACCTAAACATCACAGATAAATACGACGTACACTTATGCCATCCGCATTCGCCTCGATGTCCCATCGTGCACCGTTAGGTTAGGTAACTAACGACAGAGCAGGGCAGGGCTAGTGCGGGTGTAAAACATAAGTAACGCCTATATAATATATCATATATACTATATACTGTATCCATCAGAACATATCAAATGATCACATCACAGATATCGTAGCAGAAACATAGATATAATGTGGGATATACTAGGACGTCCGTATTTAGTATTTAGCCAAAATAGAAAATACGGATTCCACAGTCGCGATGAATAGCCAAGCCCACACCCTGGACCCCTACAAGTGCGGCAAGCGACCCTACCAATTCTGGTGTTTAGGGGACCCGGTCTCGACTCCTCGAGATGGCCTCCCACTGAACCCCAGAACCCGGTCACCCGTGCTCCCCTCCTTGGGTCCATCCTAATGAGGAAAAGTAAATAATATACAACACAGGTGGCATCGACCTCAACCCGGAAGTGCCCCAAATAAAAGAATATTACATTACATTTGAATTTACATGAATGAAAATATAAAACTCTTATCTCACATAAAAAAAAACCCGGCTATTCAATCGCGACAATCCTGCACATCATATCTCAGCAACACATAATATCACATATCATCAACGTAAGTAAGTACGCATACCCCAATTGTCGTTGATGTATAGCAACGAAACCGGCGATATCAACATACTACACATATGGTCATAGAAAAGAAAGTGTAAAACTGCAATATTTGGAATCCACATTCTCTTTAGACATCTTAAATGCGAAATATCACATACTTCGTATTTCATGTCCAACTATATGAATTCCACATATTGCATCACATTCCAGATAAATAGACGGTATTAAAGTTTTCGAATGATCGATCAAATACCCAAGATTCGTTAAAGCTCAACACTTGAGCGGAGTTCAAAAACCCGG
This sequence comes from Agapanthus africanus, assembly GCA_030015575.1. Lineage (NCBI taxonomy): Eukaryota > Viridiplantae > Streptophyta > Magnoliopsida > Asparagales > Amaryllidaceae > Agapanthus > Agapanthus africanus. The sequence continues at coordinate 6,092 of JASDDO010000240.1, read as the reverse complement.
AGTGTGACACAGTGGTAGCGGTCCAGCCGTAAAAGGGTCAAAACGCTTCACATATGGCACGCCGTACTGCCCCAAACCCTAAGGTTCAAAAGGCAGTTCAAGACGGTCACATAATCGAGTTAAGGTTTGTTTTCTTCTAGAGGGACCACTACAAACAAACTTGCACGTATTTCCGAAAGATTTTAAACCCCGTGAAATGTGAGCCAATGATAGTCGTTCGAACACTTCAATACTTTCTAGATTTACCCGGAAAAGCCACGAAATCAAAATTCCGATCGAACTGTTGAGTCCAAAACCATCTCCAGAATTTTCAGCACTAAATTCAGATTAAAAATACCCTAAAAAATATACAAGCAGATTCCAGAATTACAGTATAAAATTTATTCATTGATTGATGTGTATGGCCGCGGAACCGCGGCCTAAGCAAGCTTAGGCCGCGTTTCTGCGGCAGAAATTACTGTTCATGGAAAAAGTTTTATACCGTAATTCTTAGTTTTACCTGCTGAATTTTTTACATATTTTTAATTCTGAAAATAACCAAATTTTGAAAAAAGTCCAGAGAGCACCCAAAAATCGTATTTTTCGGTTCGATCGGAGTTTCAACTTCTTAAAAATGTCGTCTAAAGTTCTAGGTCGGCTCGGATACCAGTGAAAGGTTAGCCTAGCACCTCATGAAGGGTTTGGAAGCATCACATGAACCAAAGGTGGAGTCTTTAGGGTGCTAAGTTAACAAACATCGGATCGTGCCTAGAAAATTAGGGTTTCTAAAATAGTCACATCAACATATGAAAGAATAGATGGGGTTTAGAGAGTACAACCTTTGTAGCTCCCTAGGCTAGACTCCTCGGCCTCTTGGGTGTTGGAGGAAGGTCCTTTTGAAGTCCTCTCACGTCCACGACGATCCACCCGAAGTCCCTTTGTAGCTCCCTACGCTAGACTCCTCGGCCTCTTGGGTGTTGGAGGAAGGTCCTCTTGAAGTCCTCTCACGTCCACGACGATCCACCCGAAGTCCCTAGTCCAAACTCGCAACTTCGCCCGATCAAGAGAACGAATCAAGATAACACTCTAAACAAGTGGGCTAAACTTGTGTAGAATGATGTTGTGGTTCTTATTCTCACTTCAAAATCCAATCTTGTTATGTAATTTGCTCACTACAAAAGTCTAGAGAGCAAGTGAAGAAGGAGGAAGAAGATGATGGCTATTTTTGAGAAGAAGATAAGAATAACCCCTCAAAGGAAATAGAAAATATATCAATATATATTTTCCTCTTCTCATATCAAACCATGGTTAGGATATTATTGAACTTGAGTTAAAAACACAAAAGGAAAAGTAATCCATGGTCAAATGGTGGGTGAGAATGGTTAGGTCAAGAAGAGTCTAGAAAGCGTCCATGAATTATCCTTTCCTTTTCTTTTGTTTTAAATCAAATTCAATAATAATATATATAAATAAAACCATGGTGTGAGTCTTATATTGCCACCATTTTCTTTGTATAAACAACCATGAAAGATGATGTATGTATGTATGTATACACATCCATATGTGCAAGAAACTAGAAAGAAAGAAAAACATACATGCATGCATACATCCATCCAACACAAGAAAGGATTTCTAGTGAGAAACTAATGGTTAAATGATAAATCAACACTTGATTTATCAAGCCGGCCATATCACATACGACCCTAACTAAAAGCAAGCCGCCCAATCAATATACGGTATCCTATACGCGTATTTTAATCGGGTCCATGCGCATATCGCATACGCGCACCACAACGTTTCGCCTGGACTAGGTAACTCCATTATGGGACTCTGAGACTCGTCAATACGCCGGCAGTGGGTGATGATCATATCAAGCACCCCCAAGCCGCAAGCGGTCAGCTAAACGTTACGGCCACCGGGGTATTGAGCGATCAGAAGAGAACAAGCGAACCTGCTACAACTCCCGTCGAGCCGATCGGCAACACTTCCCGTACAGTCCGGTCTCCTCGTCTGATAAGTCGCATATCAAGTCTAGGGGTGGTAAACGTCAGACCCCAATAACCGATAAGTCGTGCCGATGTGAGGCTCATAACGGGTCGAGAAACTACTGGTAACACTTACCAGCAAATCTCTGAATCAGCCCTGGCCAGGGACTTCCCTGTTACGGCCAATCGAGCACAGTACAACATCAACCCCCAATACCGGGAGAGACGAAACCCCTCCTATCGCTCATTGCCTCCATGTGACTCGGGACTGTACCCAAAAACCACCGTTTTGCATGCCCTCATGGACGTGGTAAGGTGGAGATCAAAGCACAGTGGGAATCACACAAGACTCTATGACGATCTTGGGTCTACAGACTAACCTGTACAAGTGTCACCTGAGAACTGCCATCTGACGTGAGGTATAATACCATCTGGGAGTTCTCGGCGAGTCCGTCCAGTGTACCCAGTCTCCACTGAGCACCCGTATACCATCTCTGATGTCAAACACCAATGGATATGGGATCATCCATCGCCCATCTCATGGTTCGAGAAGCGTATACGCTAGTCTACACTGGTATATCGATGCCCCGTCTCGATACACCCACGACTAGGGACCTTGAAGGATGTACTTATGGACTACCATGTCCCCTCTAGTATGATCCGCATCATAGTCCAGGTAGTCAAGTACACATCCTAAGGGCTTTACCAACATGTAACTCTAAGACAGTATAAAGAGACAAGTATACATGTTAAGATAAAGTGCAACCAGATAGCATACTATCATATCGAGCAAGAAAGTCATCTCTATATATGTCCAAGCATCCAATATAATATACATCATCTGTACAATACTGGCCTCTAGGGCATACATACAACTAACACTACTGGCTTCCAAAGCCCTGCAATCCTTCTGTCAATGCCCGTTCCCATAACAATAGGAACATCCCTCCTTACTTACACCAAGTCCCGAAATTTTTGCTCTTCCCTTTCCTCCTACTTTACCGACACCGTATATCGGCTTTATAGAGGTCTTCTTCTTTTCACCCTTTGCTTTTTCCCTGGATGTAGAAGAAGAAGGTCCCCCATTAAGCAGAGCTTGTGTCTCCCTGGTTTCTTTCAGGGTGTATGTAGAGGGTAGGGACCGTGGAAATAAGTCAGCGTATGACCTGTTTCTCAACGTGGTCTCCAGGTCCTTGAGCTCATCAATATAGCTAGTCATTGTAAGGACGTCGTCCCCTACAGATGACCCGACAGCCAACCTCGCTTGAATTAATTCGTTCGAGGTCTCATATCTTGCGATATGTGATTGCTCTCCATATAAATCTTTGTTATGGAGAAAGATGGAAAAGAAGTCCATCTTCTCGTGCTGCTTCTGGTATACACCATCACTGAAGGCAACACGGGCACTTAGCTTTTCGCTTTATCCTTTTACCTTATCTGACAGATATCCATATCCGAGAGGTGGAAACTGGACCTGGGACGGCAGGATCTTGAGTAGTAATAGGGTGGTCTAGCTTGTCATAGGCAATGGGACATCTGGACAGACCTTTGCCAGTCATATAAGTTAGATTCAGTCAACTTGTTATCTAGATGTAACCCAGTCATGGTCACAAGGTCGCTGCAATGAGAAAGAGAGAAGAAATCACTTTAGCATGATGCTCTTGCAAGTTTAGATTGGTTTTTAATTTATCTAAACTGGATGGCTCCCACTGTTTCTCGAATCCTTCCTCAAACCATAAAAGAAGAATTAGCCAGGACTATTCTCACTGTACAATACTTGCTTAACCGTTCAGCCAGGCTAGTGTCGGTACATTGAGGGAGGTTTTCCAACGCTTTCGCGAAGTTCCTTAATTAAAATAACCTCTTTTCTCTGGGGTCGCAGCCCTGCTGACACCTTTCTCGACACCTACTTGGTTTATAGCATTGATCGTTAAGTGACGAATCTCCTGATAAGTAGCATATACTCACAGTAGGATCGGGATCCAAATATCTCGTATGATAATTGTTGAAAGAATCCTACCAACATTCATCAAACTCCAAATGGTATGCAACATTAGCAATTTTTCAGTTTCTTTAGAAACTCCCGATGTGGATTTTTGCCCCATGTTCTTATGACCTTGACGAAAGCCAACAAATCATAAGTTACGTGTCAAGTTCTGCCCATCATTATCTTGTTAATTTGAACCCCTCCGTATATACCCTTGACGAAAGCCAACAAGGTAATACGAATGTCCCAACCAACTCATCTATCTATGCAACAAATGAATACCCCAGCATCTTGTAAGTCGATGTACAACACCCACGACTTGCGGGGAGGTGGAATAATGAAAAACGATCTTGTTTAAAGCGTAAACATCGACTAACCGAGAATCTTTGCCATAAACAATAACTAACAACAAACATAGACGTTAACAACTACTATGAAAAGTGATTATACCTAAAGATCCGAGTCCTTCGTCTTGTCGTTCTCCATGTCCTCTCCGGCCTTCTCTAAGTAGTAGAAGATACCATCCGAGTGCTTTACTACAAGCTTCACCTTAACTAGAGGTAACTAGGTTTCTTAAACCGCTAATCTAAGCAACCTAGGTGATATAGAGATTGGTTAAGGATTAAGTAGTCTAATCTAATCCTTGTACTCAACACATGAGAGGGAGGATTAGGGTTTGGAGAGGGAGAGCTTGAGGAGAGAGAAGGTGAGCAAGATAATGGAATGAGATAATGAGCTCTCATATATATATTGAGCTATAATAATAACAAGATAAATCGAGTAAATGATTTAACAACTATGCTCCATAAATCTCTAATGGGTGATTCATCTCCATGAGTCATTAAGCATTTATTGATGCATAATGACATGGATGAATCACTCAAATGAGTCACTAATCCCATTTAATGCATATGCCACCTTAACCCCCAAGTCACCATCTTCTAGAAGCTTCTCGCGCAATTACGAGAACGCCCCTTCTATCCGTGAAAACACGGAAAAACTTTAGACTGTATAAATCCAATAACCGGATACTAGAAACTGGCTTAAACCAAAGCCGACTAGTAAAAACTGTCCGGATGTCGTACGTGCGTAAACACACGTATGCGTCCTAACCTCTGTCGTAAAACCATACGACCACTATATCGTTTCGCCTATCGTTTCGCCTGGAGTAGGGAAACTCTCTGTGTGGGACTCTAGAGACTCGACTACTACGCTGGCAGTGGGTTTAACCACAGACCGCAAGCGACACTAGCTATACGTAACGGTCCCGGGGTAGATGTCGATAAGAAGGCCGATGAGGAAACCCATTCGAACTCCAACTGAGTCTGATGTGACAATCTCCGTACAGTCCGGTCTGTTCGTCTAAGACTATCGCATATCGGGCCTAAGGGGGCGGCAAGCATCAGTCCCCTAATAGCGATATAAGTCATGTCAGAGTGAAGCCCATTACACCCTGAGAAACTACTGGAACTTACCAGCAAATCTCGCTTGCCCTGGCCAAGGACTTTGCGTAATGGCTCTCTGACACAGCGCGATATCAACCCCCAATACCGGGAGAGACGAATCCTGTCTAATCGCCACTGCCTCCAAGTGCTCGGGATTGCACCCAACTGCTACCTGTTTGCATGACTCGTTTGAGCCGTGGTAGGGTAGCAATCTAAGAACAGTGGGACACACTCGAGGCGAAGTAGCAGTGTCAAGTCTGCGGACTATGCTGTACTCATGTCACCTGGGAACTGTTCACTGACGACCAGTATAAAACCAACCAACAGTTCCCTGTGAGTCCTGTTCGGTGTACCCGTAACCTAACGAGCACCTGCATACTGTCTCCAGTACGACGTACTGATGGCTGTAGGACAGACCATCTCCCCAACTGGGATGAGAAGCGTACACACTAGTCTACTCCGGAGTAACGATGCCCTGTCTCGATAATCCTACGACTAGGGACCTGAATAAGGATGTTCTTGTAGACTACCCAGCCCCCACTAGTATGACTGCCATCACAACGCTGGTAGTCAAGCAAGATCCTAAGAGCTCTATCAATTCGTATACTCACATATTAAGATAGAAAAACCAAGTAGCATACTACCATGTTTAGCAAGACTGTTATATACATGTGAATATCCCAAGCTTCCATTAAG